>OY757047.1:10982253-11273837 GCA_963582015.1 Xanthorhoe designata | reverse complement strand
TAAGGATCACTTCAGTTTCGTCTTACATGCTAGGTGATTCTAATGCCTGTTCCAACGTGACTCCCTAAAAAAAACACCAAACTCAAAAAACACCTTTATTTAGTTGCGTGCGGTTCGGCCACGTCGTTTTTCCTTCACAGGAGCGGGTAGTTGGGCCGGAAGTGGGTTTATATATAATAATAATAATAATAATAATAATAAAAGCCTTTATTCACTGACCAATTACGGTGATTGTAATGTCATCGAAACGTCGAGGTAAATAAATAAATAATATTGATTTCAATACGCGATTAAGTCCCGTTAATATTTTTAAATATGTTTTCAAGTCGCGATAGTTTAAAAAGTTTTATATCAATTACAGTAGGTACATTATAACTTAGGTATTAAGTAAAAGTGTCTGAAGATTGACAAAAGTTAACTACTTATAACTAATTAACTTAAAAACTAAAATAAAGTTCTTCAGCAACCAATTTGTTGATCAGGTTGTCCTTCGACATAGGCCTCCCCTAGTTTCTTCCACTCATCTCTTTCTTGAGTGAACCTTCTCCATCCTTTTGGTAGGTCATCTTCCCATCTTTTAATTTGTCGTCCTTTTCTCCTTTTGCCATTCCTAGGATACCATTCCATTATGTCTTTCGTCCATTTCTCCCTATTTGTTCTCATGATGTGACCAGTCCAGTTCCATTTCAGCTTTTTTATTTTAACAAAACAACGCTTACTTTTGTTTTTTTCTTATTTCTTCAGTCTTCCATCTGTCACTTAACCTTATGTTTAGCATGCTTCGCTCCATATTGCGTTGGCAAACTATGAGTTTTTGGTTGTTTTTGCTTGTAGCTGGCCAAGTCTGACACCCATAAGATAAGCATGGGAGAATGCATGTGTTATAAAGTTTACTTTTCACTGACATTGGTATCTTTTTATTCTTAACTATTTCTTTTAGCGGGTTTATATATAATTATATATTAATACCTATATAATTATAAACACTATCGCGTTCCCATGACTCAAGTGGCCAAGTTGCATTCACTCGGAATTAATAAAGTTTAAGTGGTTTAAGTGCCTGTACATTTATTAGGTACCTACGCTAAAAATGCTTATGCGATTAACTAGGTATTTCACTTTAAAATAAAAATTATCAAGCGAGGGTAACTTTCGCAGAGTTAGGTCGGGTTCGAAAAAGTTAGCAATATTTTCCGGTACAAATGTTAGGTTAGGTCTGTTATAGGTACATAGTTAGGTTAGGTTCCAAAAAGTTAGGTCAAAAACCAAAAATCAAAGTTAGGTCAGTTCCGAAAAATGTTTACAGAGTTAGGTTAAGTTCGAAAAAGTTAGCAATATTTTCAGAGTGAACGTTAGGTTAGATGCGAAAAACTTTTACAGAGTTAGGTTAGGTTCCAAAAAGTTAGCAATACCGTGTGTGTCGTGTGGTCCCCGTGCGCGCGGCGGGCCGCGTGCACGTCGACCCCCGACACACACGGTATGGTGCGCACGAGCAGTGGGCCAGCTGGCCGGAGCTGCACCTCCTGCTGCACGTGCACGTCCACTCCAGGTCTCTCATGTCCCTAACATGTTAGTTTGTAAATAACTAGCAAACTTGCCCGTGGCTTCGCTCACGTGGTACCCACCTTGATAAAATATAGCCTATGTTCATTCGGAAAGTCTAAGCTACAGATTGGTGAAAGAATTTTTGAAATCGGATGAGTAGTTTCGAAGATCACCCCAAACGTACAAACAGACGAACGAACCAACATTACCTCTTTATAATATTATAATATTAGTATAGATTAAACAAATCCAAGGTAAGTGGTACCTGAAGACGAACAGATATAATCTTATTTTGAAGTTCATTAATTTTCATTCAAAAACATTGATCGTGTTCAGTGTCAACTGAAACTGAACACCGAAAAAGAAGAGTGTCATCGATCGGGTGTGTGTCACTGTGGCGTAAGAGGCGGATAAACTGAGTAAAATATTTGCTTCTTGTTGGCGATAGGTAGCTAAACGATTGCAACAAGAAATTGTCAAAAAAAAAATCTTTTATGAGTTTTAGGCGATGTTAAGCTACTGAACCGATCTAAGGTGTCCTCATCGAAGGTGGTCTTAGCGATGTTTCAAGAAAGTCTTCTCGGCCATTTTAAGCTATTTTCTTACTAATGAAGGAATATTATCAGGGGTTTTGCATTAAATTTTGAATTGAAAGAAAAATAAGCCCTACACTCTACACTACACTACACTCGGCCGGGCGGCCGCAACGCACGCCTTCATGCAAAGAAAGACTTTGAAGTCGATTTCTAGTTACTTAATTGAAAATAAATAATACCTAATATGTACCTACCTTATCAAAATCTGTGATTTTCAATATATTCGCACTATTTCAAATTAAGTTAATTAAATAATTTGAAAAATATTAAATTTACAGCAATGGTTTTCGAATATGTACTTTATATAACAATGAGAAGCGCTCGTGGCGAAGCTTGCTAAGACGTTCTTGATAGATCGTCGAAGTTAAGCAACGTTCTGAGCGGTCACTACTTGGATGGGTGACCGAAAGTGGCATTTTCATCTGAGCGCTTCCGTGCTTCGGAGGGCTTGTTAAATTGTCGGTCCCGGCTTTTAAAGTCGTTAAGCCATGACGGAGGCCTTTAGGCGGCCTAAAAACTCCGTCACCAGAGTTGGCCACTTGCTCATACGACGAATGAACGATAACAATAATTAATAAATAAATTTTATTTTGTATTAATTAGTGTTTCGTTTAAAACTAAATACTCGTATTATCTATTCTATACTAATATTATAAAGAGGTAAAGTTGGTTTGTTTGTTTGTATGTATGTGGTATTCCGAAACTACTTATCCGATATCAAAAGTTCTTTCACTGATGTGTAGCATGGACTTTCCGAATGAACATAGGCTATATTTTATCAAGGTAGGTATCACGTGACCGAAACCGCAGGCGAGTAAGTCATTTACAAAACCTAGTAAGTATTGTGTAGATATTGATAGTGACCCGCCGCGTCGGGCCCCGTGCCGGGCGCGCGGCCGCTGCGCACGCGGGGCGCACAGACGCCTAGAAGTCTATTTCTAGTTCTTTAGTAAAATAATATGTTAATTTCACCATCATCCAAGAGCCGTGACGGCCGAGTGGGCTAGCTTCTTGACTTGCGATACGAAGGTAGTGGGTTGCAACCTTTTGGTTGGCCCTGCACCAATCACCAATTAGCCTTTTCGTTTCGCTAAAATGTAAATGCGTATTTACACAAGCTCTAAACGACGAAGGAAAACATTTCTTCACGAGGAAACAGTTAGCTTTATAAGATGCAACTTTTACGAGGCAACATGTGAACATACCTCTGACTATCCCCTTAGACCTCTTAAAAGGATCTTATAAACCTAAAAAGTTCCGAAAATAATGTGTCTACCGCATCTTGAGAATACAGTTGATACCTCACGAGACCATCGCCATCCATAATGTGGCGTTTACACGACACGGGTGACTAGACCTAATTGTAGCTAAATGTACTTAGCTTGTAATGTGTCGTAGAGAGATGTAGGGCTTGCTACGAAACGCTACGACCAGCTACGGCGTAGCATGCTACATATTATTCTCATTCGCGCATTTTATCTGATGAAACATACACAATAATCTATAACTATATCTATTAGTTCTAAAACTTTTGCAGCTGTCAACGTTTTATATTTTTCATTGTATACCTGTTTTAAGTTCCAAATAAATATTTTTGAATTTTTTGAATCTACTTGTATTGTTGTTCCGTCACCGTTATAATTGTATCGATCTCTTTAATGAACATCAAACATTTGGAAGAAAAAGGGAAAGCGTGTTAATTCGGCAATAATGCACGAACAATACAATTATAGACTTACCTAGACCTACACGAACAATAGGTATAGTTAGAGGCATTTCTGGCATGCCGCGCAGTTTCTACAAGAACTTTCTTGTTTTTGTGTTTTCCGTCCTCTGGATGATGATAATGATGATGACGCACATCACTCACTGAACACGTGGAGTCTTGTACACAATCTAACTGACAACTATTTTGAACATAAACACGATTTACTTCCAACATTTCGATACAACATTGTGTTGAACCAACCACTGGCAGCCCGACGTCGGCACCGAGTGAATCACGAAGGAAAAGAGTTTACTAATAAATCTAGCTAGAACCTCGCTCACAGCACAACACAATCTCAATTCAACCTACAATCACAATAGATAGGTTTCCAGTTTCTACAGTAACGAAAAGTAACACTTAACTTTAAAACACAAATCAGAATGTGAATTCGGATCGACACGCCACGACTTTCTTTGCTACCGTCTACTAGCTGCGCTGATTGATGAGATCAGATAATAAATGCCAAACTACCCGTAATTATAGTTATGTAGTATTTAAGTGTCTAAATTATAAGCTACCCTCACTTAGACAAAATCCTTACTTCTATATTATAAATGCGAAAGTATGTCAGTTACGCTTTCACGCCTAAACCATTGAACCGATTTTGATGTTAGGTAAAGAAATACCTAAGCTAAAACTTGGGAAATAAATAAAATATAAATATCCTTGTAGGTACATTATACACGTCGTCATCTAGTCCCAAGCTAAGCAACTTAATGCTTGTGTTATGGTAACCAGATGACTGGATATATGTACTATGTAGGGACAACATTGTAAGTTATGCTGATGCGTTAAAACTGTAAAGTAGGTCACACGAGGCGAGCTGCGCCCGCGCATGTCTCCCGTAGCCCGCGATGCTATTGTAACTTTATTTTATTTTATTTCCACCATCATAGATCACATAGATCAATGTTTTCTTTGTAAATACGTACATACGGTATAGATAGAAAAACATCCAGACCTGGAACAAATATCTGTAGAAGATACAAACATTTGTCTCGTGGCGGGATCGAACCCGCAACCTTCGCGTTTCAGGCAGGCCTTCGCCCATTGCGCCACAGAGGTCATCGGAAAGGATGTAATAAGTAGTATGTAGTATGTACGTGTTATATAAAAAAATCACAGTCATATCTAGAAAATGGCGCCAGTGAGCTACAACCTATAAATTGTTTACACTCCAACAGTTGCTAAAACTAGACGGCTGTTCTAGCTTTAGTTACATTGTATTTATTTTGAATACCTAGCTATTTGCTACAGGTTTTCATTATTGTCTATTGACAATATTATCATTCAGCATGTTGTGCTTGTCTACGTTTGCTATTAAATTTTGTAAATATTTTAGTATATTTTATAGCCTCTAAACTAAACTCTAACTAAAGTCAAAGCTCACTGGTTAAAACAGTACGACTAGAACGTACAAACTAGTCTTCTTGTTTTTCGAATTCCTTTCCTTTTCTACTCATCGACATTTTCGCTGATGGTGGTAGCGACGGAGATCTCTGCGACGGGCTCGGATTTGTCTTCAGCGTTATGGAAGAAAATGGGGTGGGTCTTTCTTTGTTTGTTTGTTTGGGTTTCAGTCTGGGTTTGGGTCTGTGTTTCGGGTTCGGGTTCAGGTTCGGGTTCGGGTTCGGGTTCAGGTTCGAGTTCAAGTTCGGGTTCGGGTTCGGGTTCGGGTTCGGGTTCGGGTTCGGGTTCGGGTTCGGGTTCGGGTTCGGGTTCGGGTTCGGGTTCGGGTTCGGGTTCGGGTTCGGGTTCGGGTTCGGGTTCGGGTTCGGGTTCGGGTTCGGGTTCGGGTTCGGGTTCGGGTTCGGGTTCGGGTTCGGGTTCGGGTTCGGGTTCGGGTTCGGGTTCGGGTTCGGGTTCGGGTTCGGGTTCGGGTTCGGGTTCGGGTTCGGGTTCGGGTTCGGGTTCGGGTTCGGGTTCGGGTTCGGGTTCGGGTTCGGGTTCGGGTTCGGGTTCGGGTTCGGGTTCGGGTTCGGGTTCGGGTTCGGGTTCGGGTTCGGGTTCGGGTTCGGTTTTGGGTTCAAGTTTCAGTTAAATATAAAAATAAATGTAAGTAATTTTAACTAGGAAGTAATTTTTTTAATTTTTTTTTTTTTTAAATAAATATCTTTGGACATTCCAAACAGCGTCATGTAGTCCCAAGCTAAGCAACTTAATGCTTGTGTTATGGTAACCAGATGACTGATATACATATTAGATAGATTTTTTTTTTAATACATACATTATTTTATACATAGAAAACACCCAGACTCGAGACAAATATTTGCAGATCATGCAAACATTTCTCCCGCGGCAGGAATCGAACCCGCAACCTCCGCGTCTCAGGCGGGCTTTCGCCCACTGCGCCACAGAGGTCGTCAATTTAAATTACTTGGATAAAATTAATGTTATGTTGGAACCAAGTTGAAGCCGGCATTAAAGTTTCCAGGCTATCTGGTGCTGCCATCTACTTTAAACTCCCGTTTTGGGCCATTTTTAGGGTTACGATTTGTGTATGGCCTTTGTTTGTCTACCTACTTGGTATTCATCGTCCAAGTTTTCTTCTAACTAAAGGTAATTTTTATAATGATGGATGATCCAGTTCAGGTTATTCTAGTGGAAATAGGTACAAAGAATTAATTATTACTAATCGAGCACCTTGACTATGACACAGCTAAAATGAGGTTAATCGATGTTTTGTTATTGATTGTAGTAGAGTAACTTTCTGATGCGAAGCTCTTGATGGAAAGCTTGTTTATACGTATTCGATAGATCGTGTAAATCAGTTGAGCTGTGTTATGTGAGCGCTCACAGTTTGTATGGGTGTATGTAAGGAAACTGCTGAATGTCCAGTAAATAAATAGTTCCGCAGTAATTACAAGGTAATTATACATTACATAATATATACATTCAATGGAGTCGTCTGAATGACGTAAAAAACATAAGCGCCGGTGCAAAAATTAGCGCATGCACAGGAATTAGCTGGAACAAGGTTGCTCAAACGTAAAGCGTAGGCGTCAACAGAGGTGTAATATAGTCAGTAACTACACTTCAACAAGCAGAATTATAGACAAACGGACATGGTGAAACCGTAAGGGTTTCTCATCGACTACGAAATCCTAAAAATAATCGTCGCATTTTAGAATCATAGATAGATTTTAAAATGCGATCGGATCTCGTTCGGTGCCATCGGACACGTCATCGACAGGGTGCCGGCCTGCGGGGCGGCGGGGGAGGAGGCGGGTGGAGGCCGGCCGAAGGTCGACCGAAGGCCGGCGGCGAGCGAGCGCGGCGCGGCAGTGGACCCGGGACGAGACATGGATCCGCACGCCGCGCCCACGCTGGCCGCGGCCACGCGCGCGCACGCCGGCGAGCTGGCCTGTCTGGCGCTGGCGCCCGGCGCCGCGCGCCTCGCCACCGGCGCCGGAGACGGGGCGCTCGCGCTCTGGGAGTGGCGGCGCGGCACCGGCTGGGGCGAGGCGGCGCGGCGCCGGCGCGCGCACCGCTACGGACTGACGGCGGCCGCGTGGGGCGGAGCGGGCGCGCTGCTCGCCACCGGCGGGGTGGACGGCGTGCTGCGAGTGTGGGCGGCGCGCGGGGAGCCGGCCGTGCGTCGCGAGCTGGCGGCGCCGGGCGCGGCCGCGGTGCGCGCGCTGTGCTGGCTCGGCGCCGCGCGCCTGGCCGCCGGGCACGACGACGGCGCCGCGTGCGTGTGGGCGGTGCGAGGCGGCGCGCTGCTGGCTCGGCTGGAGGCGCGCGGTGGAGCGCTGCACGCGTTGGCCCCGCTGTGTCTGCGTCGCGTGCCGATGCTGCTGACGGCCTGCACGGAGGGCGCGCTGCGTCTCTACGACCTCGCAGGTGTGCTCGGTCAAACTATTGCCAAAATACCTTTGTTTACCGAGCAACCTTAAACCTTTAACGATCTCGACAGGGAGTATGATCTTGATCCGTTTGGCTGTAGTGTAGCATCTCCTAGAAACGATCGGTCTCGTACACGTAATACCGTTTGTTTTTGACGTTTAGCAATCGGCCGAGCGATAGCTGCTCGACAATAATTGTACAATTATCGTAGTGTATCGCAGCGTTTTCAAAGTTTTCTCTATCAATAATCTTTTCATTACTTGACTTTTTACTACGAGTCATACATCGGTCCGCAGAGCTGTGCTCGGGAGACGAGGACTCCCCGGAGGACGGAGCGCAGGTGGCGCCGCTCGCGTGCGTGGACGCGCACGACCTGGGCGCGCTGTGCGCCGCCACCGCCCCGGACGGCCGTCACCTGGCGACCGGCGGGCGCGACGCGCGCGTGTTGCTGTGGAGCTGCGGGCCCGGGTTGACGGCCGTCGGCACGCTGACGGGGCACGCGGGCGCGGTGACGGCGCTGCAGTGGGCGACGGGCGGCGTGCTGGCCTCCGCGTCGCTGGACCGCTCGGCGCGCCTGTGGGCCGCGCTGTCGGGCGCGTGCCTGCACGTGCTGCACGCGCATGCGCGCTACCTCACGTGCGTCGCGCTCGCACCACAACTGCGCTATCTGCTCACCGGTGAGCGAGCCTAGAGAGACAATATCATTCAATGCTGGACATGTTCTGTTTCAGTAACTAGAACCAAAAAAAAATGTACACAAGTTTCTTGTGAACAAGAGGCATTTGTCCCTCACTGCGTGCCAGATACCACACTGTACTTTTTACTATGAATTTATTTACTGGAAGGTTCCAGCGATTATACTATTTTTTTTTTTTATTTTTTTTTTTTTTTATTAGGTTCTCAAAACTGGACGATACACATTATACATGATTACTTGACAAAATAGGTAATGAAAGAAAGAAAGAAAGAAAAATTATTTATTCTTGTAGGACCTCAAGGATCACTTAAGTATCGTTTTACATGCTAGGTGATTCTAATGCCTGTTCCAACGCGACTCCCTACACCAGGGAAAGAATCAGGCAAGAACCTGGTGGTGTGGGCCTAGCTTTTTTTTAAAAGCGATCCCTTAACAATCTAAAATAATCTAAATAGTCAAGCTTCAGTGGGAAGCCAGTCGAACAAAGTAAGGCATGTCAAAAAAAGTAAAAGTAATTGTAAAGTTAACAAGATAACACCTCAACAAAATGTTGTCTGGCATCACACGCTACACTTGGCCGACTTAAGTGGTAGGTACCTACTTATCAAGGTAGTAAAGATATTGTATACCATCAACCGTCGAGGGGCAGAGCGACATCAGGCCACGTAATTTTATCATTAATAAAAGCCTCAATGGAATAATACGCTTTCTCTACAAGAATATTCTTTATGTACGTTTTAAACTTTCGAGTCGGTAGGTTAGTTACGTTGATTGGGAGTTTATTGTAAAAACGTACAGTATTTCCCATAAAAGAACCGTTTACTTTTTCTAGTCTAAATTTAGGCACACATAGTTTATTTTTATTTCTAGTGTTAATTTTGTGCACATCATTTTTTTTCTTAAAGTTGTTTATATATTTGTGAGTGTGCAATAAGTTTACATAAATATATTGCGAAAAAACAGTAAGAATATTTATTTCTTTAAATCGCTCTCTTAAAGAGTCCCGACGTTTCATTTTGTAAATGGCACGGACAGCTCGCTTTTGTAAAACGAAAATAGTTTGAATATCTGCTGCTTTACCCCAAAGAAAAATACCATACGACATCACACTATGGAAATAACTGAAATATACTAACTTAGCTGTTCCTTCGTCAGTAAGTTGCCTAATCGTACGCACTGCATAAGCCGCGGAGCTAAGCCTACCTGCAAGTGTTTCAATATGCGGTCCCCACTGCACTTTGGAGTCAATTGTAAGACCTAAGAAAACAGTTGAATCAACAAGATTAAGTGCTTCCCCATTTAATTTAATTTTTGTAGGTTTTTGAACCACGTTAGGCAAAGTGAATTTAATACATTTAGTTTTTTTGGCATTAAGTAAGAGGTTATTAGCAGTGAACCAGTTTGAGACTTGGGATAAAGTGGCATTAACATCATCATAATTATCTTTAGACCTATCAACTTTAAAAAGTAAAGATGTATCATCAGCAAAAAGAACAATGTCACACATGTCTTTTACAAAAGAAGGAAGGTCGTTTATGTACACTAGAAACAGAAAAGGGCCTAGTATCGAGCCCTGTGGCACACCCATATCAATAACTGACCCTGAGGACTTTTCACCTCCTACTTCAACTTTAAGGAGTCTCTCAGAAAGATAAGATCGAATCAGGTTAATAGCTTGGTTTACGACACCATAGTACTTTAATTTGGAGATTAAAGTCGCATGACACACGCAGTCGAACG
This sequence comes from Xanthorhoe designata, assembly GCA_963582015.1. NCBI lineage: Eukaryota > Metazoa > Arthropoda > Insecta > Lepidoptera > Geometridae > Xanthorhoe > Xanthorhoe designata. The sequence goes on along the minus strand of OY757047.1, from coordinate 11,263,645 downwards.
CTTTCGACAGATCGCAGAAAACTCCGACTACGTCTTGTGAGTTCTCAAAGGCATCATAAATGTGCTTTAGAAGCAATGTACCTGCATCGGTTGTTGATCTACCTCTCGTAAATCCAAATTGGTGCTGGTGTAAAAGTCCGTTGAGATTAAAGTGAGAGAGCAGTTGATTAAGAATTAGTTTTTCAAAAATTTTACTTAACGCAGGCAGAATCGATATTGGTCTATAATTAGCGGGGTCAGTTTCATTACCAGATTTGAATAAAGGAATAACTTTACTCATCTTCATTAGATTGGGAAAAACTCCCTCGTGAACAATGAAAGCTAGTGTACGACCTTCTCGATGAGAACACAGCATGCACCAGTAATAACCTACTCTTATACTAGAAATTAGAAATTATTACTAGTTGGAATACCGTGTAGCTGTGAAACCAAATAAATGTTGCCCTAGTTTCCTGCGCTCTTCGTCTGGATCTGAGCGACGTCTCCCTCCGCAGGTTCGAACGACCGCACGTTCCGCACGTGGTCGCTGGGCGCGTTCTCGCTGGAGGACGAGCTGCCGGCGCCGTGCAACGCGATGGCGCACTTCGCGGTCGGAGATCTCGAGGTTCGTCGAGTTCGGTTCGGTAAAGCTCGACTCGGATCGAAGCTGATCTTCCGATCTCCTCAGGGCATCGGGCCGGTCGAGGAGGACGAGGACCCCCCCGAGAGCGAGCGCGGGGAGCGCGGGGAGTGCGGGGGGGAGGAGGAGGAAGGGGAGGAGGGTGCGTCTGGGGATGCGCGCTGCGTGTGGAGCGAGCGCGCGCACAGCGGGGCGATCAACTGCATCGCCGCACACGGGGAGCATCTCGCGACCGCCTCCAGGTGAGAGCGGGGCACCCGGGGCCGGCGGAGAGGGCGCGGTGTGCAGGGTGAGACGGCGGACGACATTCTGTTGCAGCGACGGGTCGGTGCGCGTGTGGCGCTGGTCGAGCGCGGAGGGGCTGACGGCCGCGCACCGCCTGGAGGCGCACCGCTACCCGGCGCTGGCGTGCGCGTTCGGCGCGGGCGGCGCCGTGCTGGCGTCGGGCGCGCTGGACGGCTGCGCGTACCTGTGGGACGTGCACTCCGGCGTGCAGGTGCGCGCGCTGGGCGTGCCCTCCGGCGAGGGCGAGGGGGGGGGCGGCGTGCGCGACGCGCGGCTGACGGGGCGGGGCGCGCCGCGCGTGCTGCTCGCCACCGACGACGGGCTGGCGTGTGTGTGGCGCGCCGCCGACCCCGACCCGCGCCCGGAGAGGTAAGTGGGGGGGGGGGTGAGGGTCCCCTCCTCTTCTCTCCGCTGACGCTGACATGTGTTGCAGCGTGCACGGTGGTCTGGCGGGCGCGGCGCTGTGCTGCGCGTGGAGCGCGTGCGGCGCCGTGTGTGCTGTGGGGGGAGCGGGGGGGGAGCTGCGCGTGCTGGCGCCGCCGCGGGAGGAGGCGCTGCACCACGACCCCGACGCGCACGATCTCGGTGAGTTCCACGCCGCATCGTTTCGCTGATCGTTTACTTTTTGTTAAGGTATTTTCAAAATTTTTATTTTTTTTATTTTTTCATATAAATATACGAATTCTCGCAGGAGTGACGAGCTGCGACTTCATCCCCGCCGCGGTGGCCAGCGCGCTCGGCCTGTCACCGGACCGCCCGCTGCTCGCCTCCGCCGGGAACGACTCGCTCATCAAGCTGTGGACGGTCCGCTGCGGTGAAGTGCGTGACCTCCTCGCGCGTGCACCCCTCTCCGTCCGCTCCGGCACACCCACCGTCCCTCTGTTGCAGGAGGACGGCGACGGGGCCCTCACCGTCCGCGTGTCTCTGTCGCGCAGCGTGCACGCGCACGGCGGGGCCGTGGCCAGCGTGCGCTGGGCCGGCGAGGCGAGCGAGGCGGGCGCGCTGCTCGCCAGCGCCGGCTCCGACCGCTGGGCGCGGGTGTGGCGCGTGCGCACGGCGCCGGGCGGGGGCGGAGAGGTGCTCGTGGCGCCTCACGCCGCCGTGTGCGCGGAGGGTGCGGGCGGCGCGCTGACGGCGCTGGCGGTGCGCGGGCTGCTCGCGGTCGGCACGCTGGCGGGTGACCTGGCGCTGTGGCGGCTCGCGCCCTCGGGGGAGACGTGCGACGACGACGACGCGGCGCCGCGGCTCTGGCGCGAGGCTGCCGTGGCGCGCTGGCTGCGGGACTACGTGGCGCGCCCCCCCGGTGGGTGGCTCCTCCCTCCCCCTCCCCCCGTCCACCCGCGTCCTCTCCGAAGCTCACTCGGTGTCCTCCCCCGCAGGCGCGCGTATGTCGGCGGAGCGCGAGGCGGCGCTGCTGGCTCGGGCGCGGTCACATCGCCTGACCGGCGCGCGACTGCTGGACGCGGAGGCGGAGGAGCTGATGACCGAGCTCGGGTACGGCGCTGCGGAGGCGGCGGCCGCGGGGGCGGAGGGCGCGGCGGGTCGCGAGCGGCTGGCGGACGAGCTGGCGTGGCTGCGCGCGCCGCTCGAGGCGGAGAGGCAGGAGACGCCACACTCGCTGCTGTGTCCGCTGTCGCACTCGCTGCTGCGCTGGCCGGCGAGCGCGGCGGACGGCTTCACGTACGAGCGGGACAACATCCGCGAGTGGCTGCTCTCCGCTCCGACAGGTCGGATACCGCTTCCGATGCCGCTCGTTCGTTGCTTTCGTTGACTGATCCGTTCACCTGTGTACTTGCTCCCCCTTGTGTATAAAGTGTTCGATGTCTCGACAGAGGGCGCGGTGTCCCCGATGACGGGACGGCGGCTGCGCAGCTCGCGGCTGACACCCAACTACAAGCTGCGCGCCGCCGTGAGGGAGTATCTGCGCCAGCGAGCACCCGCCGCGGCCGAGGGGAATGTTCTCGACGAGGACGGGCAAGACGGACACGGAGAGGAGGACTGACACTGTGGCTCACACTCTTTGTCACTCGATCGATTCTGAGAGACATATTATGGACTCCCCTTACGCTCTTGAAAGAGATATACAGTTTTTGCATTTTATGATATTCGGTGGCCTAAGAACAAGGGACTCGTTATTTATTGTTGTGTTGGCTGGAGAGACGAGCGTGTCGGTCAGTATGTGCGATGTTTTCTGAGAGATAGGTATTCATTGTAAGATGCACCTATATTACTTATTTGTGCATAAATGTGATCTATTTATCCCACATGTATATTTTGTATTGTATTCAATAAAATTGTTACCTATCTACTTTTTTTTGAGATAAGCACTGATCTCAATGGAGATAAGTAAACGATGAATAAATCTTGCAACAACAGTCCAATGGTTCAACTTAATTGTCAACATTTTTGAGGAAGTTACTTTCATCAAACGAACTGGGAAGGGAGTCCAGGGAGAGTAAATAAGACAAAAGTAAAGTTTCAACGATCTCATCTTTATTTATATCTCTTACAGTATAATAGTATTTACAAAGTGAGGCAGTAACAGTGAGAACCAAACTTACATTACTCTGAACCGCTGCTCGCTGTTTAGGGCGCGGGCGCGGGGGGCGCGCGAGGGCGGGGGTGGATGGCGGGGGGGGGGGGGGGGGGGGAGCCTCTTTCGCTGCCTCGATACACTTTTATTCCGAGTTCAACTAAATATTTTACATACCTAGTGATTGAGCAGCCAATAATAATAATATTTAGTATTATGAGTTGTAAATACAATTTATAAACCAATTCCAATAACCTCTCACTGTGCATGGCATCACTATTAGATATATCGTTGATACAATCGTATCGATTGATGAGCGACGAGACGACGGGCGGCACCGCCATCGGATTCGAGCGGCGCGATGTTCTACACATGCACTTTGACATTTCCTCATACGTTTTGAATGAGCTTGTATTGGCTGACTATTGACACGGAACAGCACCTCGAGGAACTACCAGCATCTAGTAGTTTAGAAACAATAACGCGATAAACTCTACAGTTCGATGAACATTCTCTAAAACCATTATCAAATCCGAGAGCATCGTATCGAACCAAGTAATGGACAGTTTGGTCCGCGTCAGCGGGACGCGAGCGGTTCAACTTCGATGTCGTACCTAATAATAATTAGTTTAGTAGTCGATCGTATCGATCATAGGTAAATTATGTAGTAATTATATAATATTATTTACAAGTTTACACCGGGGAGACGCGAGCGTGGTCACCGCCGGCTCCCCGCACTATGTACAGGTTGGGGCCGGCCCCGAGTCCTCGGTATCACTCGCGCGCGTCGCACGACCTCGGTAGCACGCGAGCGTGCGGTGCACTGCGCGCGCATGCGCACGCGGCCGCGTCAGCCGCCGCGCGCGGCTATTTGCGCTCATCTCCGTCCTCGTCGTGGCACATCCATCTGCAACAAACATTACATTTACCGAAATGCACTTCATCAACGGTAGTTCCGCCAGCTAGGCAGCTTCGGATCACTCGCTTCCTTATTAGTTTCTCTCTCATCGTCCACCGCAGAGGCTCGCTATGTGAATAAGGAGGTATACTGACGAGTAGAGCAGCGCGAGCGCGGTGAGCAGCAGCAGGCGCGGCGCGAGCAGACTGGGCAGACTGGGCAGGCGGGGCAGGCAGGGCAGGCGGGGCAGACGGGGCAGCGGGGGGAGGGGGCGGGCCGCCAGCGCGGCCAGCGCGCCCAGCGTGACCGCGTGCGGCGCCGGGCGCGCGCCCGCGTTGCCGTGCTGCATGGCCGCCGGCTGCTCGCCTGCAACATACAACAATATTTACTTTATAGGTTTGAACCCGCTACATCATTTACGGAGAAAATTAAGTTGCAGCAGTTCTTTAAGGAACCTTTGTTCTAACTCAAGAGGTACCGTCGGTGGGAACAGTATACGGACAACTCTAACTTATATCGGTATCAATATCAATCACGCGAAAATTGCTGAACGAATTTTAATGAAATTAGGCGTACAGATCAAAACTCAAAACTCAAAGTTTCTTTATTCAGTACGATCGGTTATAGACCACTTTGACACGTCACGTCCTTGTACTGCCTGTTCCAACGCGACTCCCATCACCAGGGTAAGAATCAAGCAAGAACCTGGTGGTGTGGGGGGCCCAGCTTTTTTAAAGATATTTTATATTACTTTGATTAAATATTAAAGCACACATTTAATGCCGGATAAATGTCAGAATCCTGTAAGGTTATCAAAAAACCAACTACAATGGATATCCACATGAAATTTGGTGTATATTTGTTATTTTCCCGCGGACGAAGTGTTGGGCGACCGCTCGTATTGAAGCGATGTAAAGTGAAGGAGAGTGTGAGTACCGCTGAGCACGTGCAGCACCACGGAGGCCGGCACCAGGTTGGAGGGCGCGCACGAGTAGTTGCCCGAGTCCTCGCGCCGCGGGCTGTAGATTATCAGGTTGCCCACCTGCAACCAACGGTACACACATTGTCGTTCTTGCTGCACTTGCTGCTTACTATAGTGTATACTGGATAAACAAAATGGCAACACCTGTCTGTAAAGAGGCTAAAAAGATTAAGAATAAAATAATTAAAAATATATGTTTTTTAAAAGTTAAAATGTAGTTTTATATTCGCACTAGCTACATTATCTCAATTTCCCATAAAATATACTTTATAACAACTTCTTTACTTAGAAATCACAATTAATTATCATAACCAGTTAAAGAAAATATTCTACACGAAAAAAACAGTAGGTACTAAAACGAACAACCAGTTAATTATTACAGGAAATTCGGCTCCGTTTATAAACCTTCTATAATAAGATCGACCATCCAAATTCGTCATTAATCCAAATATAAGTTTTTCTTTTATAAAACCCTTCAGTAAAGAGGCTCTCAACAGTTCCAATAATTTGGGTATAAAATGTATCAGTTTTAGGGGCATTATCCCCTTGTGTTGTGACTGACCGTGGTGTCCGGCGCGAGACGCTCCATGCGGATCTCTACGAGGCTGCGGTCGTAGTTGAGCACGCGCTCGTCGTTGTGGTACCAGAAGATGTAGGCGGGCTCCTCCAGCGCCTGCGTGATCACGCACTTCAGGCTCACGGTGCTGCCCGCCTTCACGTACAGGTCCGCCTCGCCCACGATCTCGATCTTAGGCACTGGAACACGAAACCAGACACTTGTAACTCATGGGACGACGGTTCTAGTAAAGAAATAACGGATTTATTAATCCGAGTAATATCTTACAAATTTTGCAGGCTCTTTAAAATGTCAAAAGAAGGGAGAATTCGGCAGAAGCACGTTATAGACATATCTATACTTAACATAAAAATATACGGAAGAGTTTTCTTTAACGCACTGCCTAATATTTCTGCATTACTTTAAGAAGGTAAAAGGCTAATCAAAACTACATTATAAGGCGGGGGAACCCATTGGCTTCAGTTAGTATATTATAGTTCCCACATTTTGCAGAAGCATTTTAAGATTTCCTCACAATATTTTCTTGATCCGTTAAGAATTTCTGGTAATGTGCATGTAACAGGTCTGTATTTGTATATACAGACCCGTTATAATGCACACACACTAACAAACAAATATACAAACTAACAATTTTTGGATCAAAAGTTGAGACTATGAACGAATTTGTTCATGGTTGAGACACTCCATAGACTATACCTGTGTACCACTCAGCCTATACTGAACATGCTGGAAGATAGATAGTTCTGTTAGGCAGATCGTGACTGGCTCATGACCCAGAGGTTACTCACCAACAACGTTGAGCTGCACGAAGTAGCTCATCTTGGGCTCGGTGCCCACCTGGCACTCGTACACGCCCGCGTCGCGCGCCTGCACGTACTTCACCTGGAGCGTGACACAATCATACAATCAGGTTTCAGGTTTGAATCACTTGTACATTAAAGTGCTCATGGTGAAGCTCAGACGTTTTTAATAGATCGTTGAAGTAAAGCAACGATTTGAGCGGTTATAATTCCGAAGAGTGATATTAACAGCTAAGCGCTTCCGAGTTTCGGAGGGTACGTTAAATTGTCAGTCCCGGCTTTTAAGTCGTTAAGCTATGTTGGAAGACTTCAGGCGGCTTTAAAACTTCGTCACAAGAATGCGCCACTTGCTCATACAAACGTACATACAAATTCGATTGAATAAGAAAAGTTATATTACAGCAAGTTGTATTGTCAAGGGTCTCTAATCTAAAAAATCAGATGTTTTTTTAATTACGAACCTTTACATAAGGCAGGTATATACATACCCGAGGTACATACAACCAGTTGAAAGCTAGTTAACAGTGGTAGAATAGAGTGTTTACCTGCAGAGTCCAGGTGTCGGTGGCCTCGACGAGGAAGGCCTGGAAGCGCTCGTCCGCGATGAAGGTGAAGCGATCCACCGTGAGGATGTGCGCGTCGCGTCTCCGGATCCACGACACAGACTTATTACTCAGCTGCCGCACCTGGAACCCGACGTGCTTTGCTTTAATACACTGCTGTCTATGATAGGACTGCTCTTGTAGGACAAGTGATCATTATACTGTCTTATCAACTCCTATTTTTCTATGCCAGCATGCTACTGAGACGACAGCAGTTCATGATGATTATGTTGGTAGTTTTACAGAAGAAGTAAAGCGCTCGTGATGTTACTTTCTAGTCGTTCGGTTTTTTGCGCGGTTCTAGTGAACATGGATAATACACCGTAAAAGCTTAACGGTAAAAAATATGTGCAGTTACCTTGCAAGGCAGGTAGGCGTGCGTGCCGAGCTGCGTGGTGATGTTGTTGGGCGCGGAGGGGTCGAAGTAGGGCCCCGTGTAGAGCCCCACGTACCGCTTCACGAGCCGCGCGCGCCCCGCGCCCGCCTCGCCGCACGACAACACTGCAACAATATAACCCTCATTAACACGTCATTACCATAACACAAGCATCCAGTTGCTTCGATTAAAAAAATATTTCACTTTTTGAGGACGATAAATGACTATTGCATTGTAGTCACGGTGCATCGAAGCACTCAAGTTTCTTTTCTGTATAGAGTGAAAGCCTACAAACAATAATTGGGAGCAGCGGGTCGGCAGCGCTGGGGTGGCTGGCGGACGGAAGACGTCGGTCGGCGATTCGGGATTTCATTTCCATCCCCAATATCCGCCCTAGACGGGTGCCACCGATAAAAACTAAATTTATTCCGGCGACCGCTCTCTAACCTCTCTCGCCCCTGCCCTGACCTCATCGGCGAATCGTTACTTCAATTCAAAAGATAATCCAAACTCAATTATTTTAGTCGATAACAAGATATTTATTCTCAGCGTCCTAATAAATACGCCAGGGCTCGGGCGTGAGGTTAAACAGTGACCTTGTCGACTCGAGCTGACACACCTCTCGCTTTGATTATCCGCTAGAGATTATGGAGACAGATTTCTGTTCGATATTCGTGCGAGCGCGGCGGAGACCATTGACGGCGACGCGACCTTATCCCGGCCCCGGCAGGCTCAGCGGGCGCTATCACAAATACCTACAGTTGGTATGACTGCCATGAAAATAAAATCTAAAACGAAGCTGATTGTTGTTATCCGCCATTTAGTTATTGAGAAAGTGGAAGGCAGTGAAGAAACCTTAGTTTCTGTGATGTTCGCTAAAAGGAGGAAAAGCAGAGAAACTGACAGTAAAACGTGTTATGAGATAATCAATTTACTTTACACTTATCCTACTTATATTACAACCACCGAAGTTTGTTTGGTTGTATGTATGGATGTTTGCTACGCTGTCAAGCAAAATCTCCTGAATGGATTTGGCGTACGCTTGAAGCAAAGCTTTTCTATAAATTAATGAACAGACTAAGCTTACGTTTTATTCAATACTTCGGAGTGAAGTCTGTGGTCTTTAGAGTATTTGCTGTCCGCACATTGAGCAGTGGAGCGGAGGCTGTATTTAAGAGCACGTAGGGCCATCTGTTAGTCGCCGATACAAGCGGGCGCGGGCGCGCGCTTGGCTCGCGGCCAGCGCCCGCGCCCGCGCTGAGGCAGCACAGCATTGCTATACTTATTTTCATAGTGAATGTTATGACCTCTTTATTCCGCTTTATTTGTCGGGAAGTGAATTCGGTCGACGTGGTCTCGTGACTCTCGGTAACAGTACGCGTGCATGTTATTTACGATAAGCTAGCAATCCTGTGACTTAAATATTTTTGAATTCTTACAATATGTATGTCCACTTAACGAGTCGAATGCGTCAATAATCTGCCACTTGGCATAAGATCAAATCTTCCTGAATGTAGAATATGTTTAAAAGATTTAAGCTGGACTTTGTGGATGAAGCGGGTGAAGCCCTCTTCAAGGTCGCTCGCGTCGTCGCTCCGGCGCAGAAAACCTCCTATTTTACTGAACAAACAGCCGACGGTATCGAAACACATCCTGCTCAACTGTGCCTCGGCCGCGAAACAATATATAATAAGAATATTCTGAAGAACCCAAGGTTGATTTATTAGACTCCTTGAGTCGAGTGAGTCAAAGGAATCCGTTATTACATTATTCATCAGGTCGAATTGTCATAGCTGGTTAGGTAGTTACTTACTGTCACAAATACCTATCGAGTAGGTCGGGCCAAAGGTACATGAAAATGTTTCCACACCGATAAGCCGAACAAAGTGTAGTTTCACGGATTGGACCCAGCGGAGCGGAACTTAACCCAAGCAGTTGTAGAGACCTGGTCCGGTTATCCCAAGTATTCACGAGCGCTGGCTCCCGCTGTGACGTCACCGCAGCGCCGCCACACATCGATACCAGCAAGTAGGTACTTTCTTGTAGTAATAAAGTGCATACTAATCATGTTCGTCTTAGCACTCTTGGACTCAACATTTTGGTGCGTTTTATACAATAATACCAACACAAAACCCAACACCTATGCAACTTTATTATCCGTAAACATGTATAATTGTATACTTATCGACGAATAAATTAATTGAGTCCATATCCATCGAACTCATAATATCAAGCTGTGAGCAGTGACGTCACAGCTTGTGATACAAATACTCGTACTAGTTGCTGTCTGTGTGCTCCCCGCGTAGTGTGTTGTGTGTAGTGTGCGTCGAGTGAAGTGTGTGTGTAGTGTGCGCGGGGGACATCGGCGGTGTGGCGCGCTGTGAGAGGGCTAGTTTGTACCTCCAGGACATTTATCTACAAGTTTCATATCCCTTGTTTGGTGTTGGACATATTAAATGCAAGAAAGTAATCGTTTTCATAAATGTTTACTACCCAAACATTTTGTTATGATCAGGTCGAATGATGATGACGTAGAAGGTATCTAAATAGTAAAAATTCGTTTAAGGCTTTTTTAAATATTATCTTATCCAACGTTCTATAATCTGAGATCTGGCGTGATCCGATAAATATGTACAACGCGTGCAAAACACTGAACCTGAGCAAGCCGACGCGTCCGAAACTGTTTATTCACATAACGCTTGTATCGGAGTTTATGTATGCGGATAATGTATCATGTCACGTCGTGCGGGAGCATAGATAGAGGGGCAGGCGAGGGCTGAGGGGTAGGGGGTAGTGGAGGGGAGGAGGGGGGGGGGTCACGGCCGGGATGGAGCACAATGCGAGGATGAGCAGGTCGGAGCCAGGTCGCCAATTGAACCGGCACTGAATAGGGCGAGTGAAAAAGTTACGTATCGGCAACTTTTGTGAATGATTTATGACGCGCGTAGTCGGACCACGCAGCTACGACTCATGCTAAGCAGGTGACAAGTAAATTAGCACTTATAGTATCTTAGTTTATTTACGTATAAGTAAAATTAACTTATTCCAGTAGACATGCTTTGTTCGCCAGTGATTTAAGTTATGAAATTATGATAACAGTTCAATAAAGCGAGTGCGGTTGTGTTCATTGGAACAGTTAATGAACAGCGCGCTCATTTGCCGGCACTCGGATGAGCTCGCGGTTCCGCTCATAATAAGCTCTACATCGAGAGTTCGCAGAACCGACGCAACCACGTTACTCTGATACTATCACAAATATTTTAACAAAAATGTACTCGAAACTGTAGTAAAATTATCTTGAATATATCAATCTTATAAAACTTTGGGCACGCTTCTGACTGACTTGGATAAGAATAAATCGTTTACAAAAATCCTAAAACAAGTGGATGTAATGTATTTTAAAGTTGAGTAAATTATGTAGTAGATTCGTTCCTGAAAATATATCTAAGAAGAAAGTATTCAATAAGTAGTGTGGCTAGCCAGCGCTGTGCTCGTCTAAAGTGTCCCGCACCAGTATCCGCATCAATATAGTTATGTTTATGGCCACTCTCGAGGCACAGAACCTACCTTATCTTATATCTGATTACAATAAAGTGAAAAGCCTTGCAACAAAATCTGTGACTAGAAGCTACTATTTGTATAAACAAACATCTCTTTCGGTTGCGGCGTTCGCAGGGTGCGTGGGAGAGACAAAGTAAAGTTTAATCACAGAAAAATGAATGTAACCACTTCGAGTGGTAGGTAATGAGTGAATGGCGCGCGTTTTCATAAACTCCCATTTATTTCGTAGTGGAGCTACGAGTTAGCTACGGCGTAGCTCATAGCGTAGCGACGAGCTACGTGACGTGCAAGTATGATAGTAAATTTATCCTCTGATGGTTTCAAATAGCAATTTTGCATCAATATCTCTTAGCTTTATTCAAAGGAGACGGAGTTCGGTTTCAACCCAGTGGATAACTAAACTAGTTTCACATTGTTCTATAATGCGTTGCTTCAACTATTCTGTAGAAGTTGGTACAATTATTGAAGGAAGATATTCAGTCAACAAACAAACAATGAGTAGTTGCGTGTGGTAGAGTGTGACGCCGGACGTGACGTCATGGAGGCTGCCGCCGGAACTCGCGTAATGCAATCTGCATGCCTAAACACAGCGGAGTGCCTAGTTAAAGAATTCATTTAAAAGTTAAGTAGTTCTTTTGTTCTGAGCGTGCTAGTTTCCTGTTGCCACAAAAGGGAGTTACTGTTACTCGTTCAGTAACAAGATTTTCATCCACAAACTGAGCACAACGCAAGATAATATCTTGCTCATATCTCCTAGTACGGTAGGTGTTGTCGAGTGGATAAAAGTAATGTTTAATTATAGCTACTTACAAGTAATGCGTTCTCCCCCTCCCCCTCGCCACCCCTCAGCTTAGCGCACATTTCCCGGCCGCGGTTTTTGCCTCACTTCCCAGATGAACCTCATTTCACTTTATGGCTCGAAAAAACCTCATAAAACTGCCGAATAATCACCACTCATTATATATTTCCAAATGAAAGGAACAAACGAGATCCACTCTGCTCCGCGCCGCGCCGACTCTACTGAGATTTTTTAATGCTTTTTATGAACCAACATTGAAAGTGCATTAAATATTCTAAGTAATTTGAAAAACTATTTTATTTTAATTACGGGACCGATTTAGCAACTACAAAATATGTATAAAAATGTACACATCCGCCAGTGACAGTGTAGATATTATTTAACAAGAGATACGTTCTAAAGAGCCATCAAATTCACCTTGCGTCCATTTTATAGAGATATATTTATAGTAACCTTTACCATTGTGTCCAAATAATAACTTGCTTCCGTTAACAAATAGGTTCGAGGTAATTCAAGCGGATGTCATTCATTTGTTGGTTATTATTATATATATAAGGGCCAACAAGGAGCCGCGAGGCACCGATTGATTGGCGATTGTAGGCGTTTCCGCATTAGAGGCTTCAGTACAACTGACTTTGCAATAAGTTCGCACGATATCGACGTGCTTGTGAGCTGCGGACATAACGTCGGCAGGCATACAATACCTCTATTCTACTATATATAAACTTAAACTACCACTCACTCACTCACTGACTGACAGAATTGTTCTCCCTGTTGGTGGATGGGGAGGTATGTATATTTTGACGGATTCGTATAGAGGTAGGTCTGGTGACTTCGGGAAAAATCGCAAACCCCCCCTTTTTGCCCCCCTTCCCCCCCCCCTTTTGAGGATCTCGGAAACTAAGAGACTTGGAACAATTTTTTTTGCGGAATCGGATAGAGGAGGCTCGGGGAAGTAAAAATTTTTTTTCAGTGTTGCCCCCCTTGCCCCCCCTCTTCCCCCCTTTTGCGGATCTCGAAAGCCTTAAGACTTGGAACAATTTTTTTTTCAGATTCTTGTTAATGGGAACTTAATTAGTCAGAATATTTTTTCAAAACTCACCCCCCCCCCCTCCCCAACCTCCCCTAAAATTGAAAGAGCTGTAACTTCACAACGGTTGGAGATATCCATTAGGTGTTTGAACAAATATTATAGTGGGTAGGCGTCGGAGGTCCTGAGTGGAGCGAACCTACGAGACCTGAGTAGAGCGGAGGGGGGAGGAGGCGAGCGAAGCGAGCCGCCGACCCCCGTAGCGTAACGAAGGTTGAGTGGGTGAGCGTAACTCAGGGCCGACGACTTGGTAAATTTTTTTTTTTTTTTTTTCTTAATGGCTAAGGGCTCCTAAAGGGTTTTCATACTGATTTAGGGGTTCCCATAGCGGTTTATTAAATATTTTAAATCTCCTATGGATTCTCAAAATTTTATAAGGGTCTCTCTACCTGTCAGAAACATGGAAAAAGAAAACCGCGTGCTGCTTGCAGCACGCGCACCACGCAAACTAGTCATTGGTATATTATTGAACGATAATCTAGTGCCTTTTAAATTTATTATTCTTTAAAACTTTTAGTATTTCACTGGTCAAGTTAACATAAAAATATTCAGACTTATATCTATTCGACTGACTTCTTAGTATAATGTATTTAATTAGTTATAATTGCGGAACAAACTGAGAGCTCCCAAACAACGTGTAAATTTATTAGGAGCGGCGCGTCTCCCGGGAGATGAGGATTCGATGAATTATAACTCTTGCCGAAGAATCTAAATTTTCCTCAATCGCTGTCTTGAATGTACCAGGAGTTTATAAAATACGGGAGGTGTTCGGCCGCCGAGCGGACTGCGCTGGATGTTATTCTAAATTCAAATATATTGCAACGCATAAAACAAATACTAACACAATATTATTATTATTATTAATAACTGGTAAGAACAACCAATACTAGTCTTTTTTCAATACTTTCAAACGCAATCAGAATTTTAATGTTTCTTGTTCTATTCTGCGCGCAAATTTTCAGCTCGTGACAAATGCATAGTAGGTAACAAATACAGCTGTGACAGTGAAACGAGTGGTGTCATAAATCAACAAGGACACGAATCGAGGTCACAGAAATATGAACACGAATGAAAGGTGCCAGTGACTTGCGACACGCTGAGACTTGGGGACAAGAGAGTTCTTTGTAGAAAGTTACGGCTAAATATACAATACATCCAAATGACGGCTATAATAATATTCTTACTAAAATTCAAATTCAAAAATCATTTAGGTATTCAGTAGGTTAGGTAGCTTAAGCGATCGCATTGAAATCAACTTAATTTTTTTTTTCTATTCAAACAAACTCAAATCAACGTCATATTGGAGACGTGACTTTTCATGTAATATTCGAAGCCAGTGGTTCATTTTTAACCAAAAGGTATTGAATTGTGGTCACCAAAACCAATTGGCTCTATTCGTCTCACAGTTGATGAAGTAGCATGCAGTAGTATGTGCAGTGTATTTACTTGAGCAGGCGGCGGCGGCGGCTCAATGAGTGAATGGTCTCTCCATTAGAGCGCGGCAGGTGTTTGCCCTCCCCCCCTCCCCTCCTGCCCCCGCGTACCCCGCGTCTACCCTGTGACGTCACAGGCTGCACTAACAAAGCGACCCTAATGACGCCACACCGCTTCTCGTGTTTACTCGCGCATTACGCCGGACAACTGGATACGGCTTGTGCTTTCTTTGATGTACTTTTTGTTACAGTTTTAAATTGAATTCGATTATAATATTTTGCTGGATTTGTTTGTAGAAGAGGAAAGAGGCACTCCCAGCGTGCCCAGGTCTGCGAGGCGGGGTGTAGTGCAGTGTGCTCGCCGACACCACCGGCCGACGTGTTCACGCTTTGTCGACCAGTTAGCTAACTTTGTTGTAATCTCCGATTTCTAATTGCACGTAATTCGTTGAAATAAACGAGGCGCTTGTGTGCACGTGTGCACTATCATTTACCTATTACTAACAAAATAAATAACTGTTAATATTATGTTAACTACTATTAAACATTTTAGTGTACATTTATAACAAGTGTAGTACATAAATTATGTAAATTAGGGAAAACGTTTCTAGGTTATGTTTGTCCTGAGGCGCTGTCGTGTCGTGTAAGTCGGTATTGAGCTGATAATTAGTTTGTCAACGATGTTAGTGTAGTATGATGTGAATTAATCTCCGCTAAGTTTATGCACATCGCATTAGGAGATAGTGAGTCCATTACACGGGGACGTCTTTTATGGAATATCTTTGACAACATCATCATAGTTTTTATACATCACCTACAAACATATTAAATTTCCGTTGAAATCTTTGAAAACCACAAAAAGATTATATATGTATGTGAAGCTTATTGATAAATAAATATAAAAGTTAAAATACTGGTGCAGATAATTTGTGATTGCATAAAAATATGAGACTTATTCATTTTTAGAAACACAGAACAGTGACTCAAATAACAATTATAATAAGTAACTACAACAATTTAACCCATATAAAATTAGTGGATTTCTTAAGAATATTTTCAGAAAGAATACCAATAAGTGAAAGTTTTCTTAGCTGATACTAATGGTTATTTAATCAGAGTCTACTCGTAGTCCACATTAGTCGCGCTAATGTAAATGAACTCAGTGAGGCGACATTAGCGCGGAGCTGTACATCTGCGCCGCATGTGCACCGTAGGTCAGCGAGAGCTAGAGTTATGCGAATTGCCAATTTAGATTACAAGAACCTGTACTGTTCTGAATTAAAACCCATTGAACTGGAAATTCATAAGTCAGTTTCACGGAATACTATCTAGTAGGTCCGGTGTAGAACGAAATGTATTCGACGAAATGTATTCCTAAACTTAATCTAAACAACACGAAGCCATCCGTCAGTGCCGACTGCGCGCTACAATGTCACAACTTCAAAGGGGCAACTTTTACGTGAATCACTGATTGCTTCGGATTGCGTTCCGGAGGTGTTAGGGAGCGGGGGGGGACACATACCGCGGATCAAAGTGCAAGTGTCGAGCAATAAAAGTAGTCGCAACGACATCCTCGCGCGATTGGCTGCGGGCGCGGCCCGGGGCCCGGGGCCCGGGGATCGCACACGATGCAGGTGAAGCGACGAGCCCCCCCGGTTGCAGCTCGTTTGCTATTCAATAGCTGCGACTGCGACAGCGAACAAACGATAAAATCCACGCGAACGTATCAAGGAGTTTATGACTGTTTTATTTATGATCTGTCAGAAGCGCTCAGCGGCAAATAAAACGGAAAACATCAACGATGAGGGAGCACTAAATCTACAGCAAACAAGCGCTCACTTCATTCGTGACAAATTGTGGCACAATTTTAAAACATCTATAATGCAATATCCAATCGAGGTCGCGGCAGATAGGGCAGTTCCGTGACAAGCGATGTGCTTTGATATTTATTGAGAGACTATAGGCTCACGCCCCCGGTACCACTCACGTAGAATTATTTGGTTTGTCTGTTTTATTTTAGCCTCATTGATTAAACTTTTTTTTACTACGCTACGCATGTGCGCTCATTGATTTTATTATGGGCAAAAAACTGTTTGATTAACAAAAAAATCTTATTCTAAAGGGTTGAAAAATACTTTAAAAGTGGACCCCTGTATACCTACTCGTAGTCAATGCACGAACACCAAATATAACATCCAAACATTAAGGTATTATTGTTTATAATCAGTTAGTTAGAACTTTGTTAAGTTAGTTTTATAAAAACTGGAATTTGACTATTAAGTTTTAGCGGATGGATCGCCAGAGAAGAAGCGAGACTCACACCTTGTTTAAATTTTTTTAAACTATCTTGGGTTTTATAAACACTAAAAACGGGATATTGTAATTGCGAGTATGGGTCAGTTACTGGCAGACGAATCAGTCTGCTCTCTTCCTCAGTCTCTTACTACGTGATCATGGCGGGCGCATGCAACTGTGTCGAAATATCGGAAACCTCACTTATCCAGGAATCATGGTAAATATCCACACCTTGATTGTTGCCTGATTCTTCCCTGATTTATTCGTTTGGAACAGAAGTAGAATCACCTAGCGATGAACGAGTTAGCCGCAATTCGTTCATGCACCTAGCTTTTAAGACGTTTCAATGTGGTCCTATAGGTCCTACTACTAGTATGGTATTATATTATCTGTGGTCCTACTTACATGATTTTTGAATTTAAATCGAGTGCGCAAGCGACGTCACCGTTAACTAACGGATGGTTTCAGACGGCGTCAAAACACCGTCACGAGAGCCCCCTATAGCTTATACTTATATATTACTGATAATAATTCAGAGCCTTGTATCACTCCATCCATACCAGAAGGCACCTGAATCGTGTTGCCCTCGTCTTTAATACATCTATACGGTTAGATACACTTACAAATTCATTGGGTAATTCGAACACAGTGCTTAGAGCGCATTTGACACGAAGCAATTGTAAGTCGAGAGGTAATTGGAGTAATTGTGAGAATTTGTGCCCCGACAACGGACACCTACTTGTATCGACCTGTTTGCTAAACTGTTTATATAGAGAAGAGACTAGATCATTCGACCCATTTAGTTTTTGTAGTTCGTATTTAGTTCTACATTTTGGAAAACTAATAATCGTATTTATGAAATCTCAGATAACATCTTGTATACAAAATGTCCTTCGTTCTAGAATGATTTCTATACTGTGAGGCTAGGTGGGCTGGCGGGGGCGGGCGGACGCGGGGCGGGGGCGTCTTGGTCACGGCGAACAAAGGGTCCATCCAGCACATGGAGCGATTGAGGTGAAGCGACTCGTGCTTTCCGGCCGCATTGTACGGCGCGGGGCCGCAGCGGGGACGGCGCGGGGACGGCGCGAGACAGAGGCAGACTTGCTCTAAGGAACACAGATTTATTCCCAGCTTCTCTTTTAAATTTAATAACTTAAATTCTTTTCCGTAATTGCGCCTGCTTTAAAACCGGATTCGCAGCGGCGCCGGCGCCCGCTACCTCAGCTCCAAGAAGTGAGTGACTCGCCACTTTAGCACTTAACTTGAAATATAGTATGATGACCAGAGATTGTTATTAGATTTATTTTAATTATAATTTATTTTTCTTTTAATTTAATCATAATATGATAATCAATTCCTAATCATAAAAGTCAGAGATCACTGTAGTCACCAGAAACTAATATAAGCATTGTGTAACATACCCAAACGGATCCTAATATAATTTGGTACAAGAAATGTCTTGTTAGCGGGATCCATACCTGAAACAAAAGATGAGAATTTGATTAAGGTTCTCATTTCGCGATGTTGTCGCAGACGGTATTCTATTGGGAGGCATTTTCCGATGAGTATCGCGACGTCTAACACCCCCCCCACACTCCCCCTCTTCCCCACCTCACGTACATGGTATCCGGCGTTTGGGTAGCGTAGTCACGTATCCTACATTAAGTAGCTATGAAAATAATGAATAAGAGGACTTGATTTCGCTACAATAGGTATTGAAATGAATGGCGGCCGTCCACGACGCGCTACTGGGACACTCGTATCCGCGGAACATCAAAAGAGCAGCCCCACTTCTACCGGTGACAATGCTACGTTTCAAATACTCTTGTGACGTTTCTTAGCGCTCATAAAAGGTTCAAAGAATCGTATCTCCTACAATACCGTCTCTCAAAATTTCAGAGTGCCTCCCGTTAAAGAGATTCTTATTTAATTTCTCTCACAAAGGGAGGTTCGAGTTTATTACTGCGCGGCGTAAAACACGGCGCTTCCGAACGTAAACGCAAGTAAGTGAAAAACAAAAAGATACGACGTCCGTTAACTCACAATGGGGTTTGAAGCGTCGCGACCAAATAAAGATAGAGCTCATTCTAAAGATGTCTTGGTCCTCTTAATACGGTGCGCAAATAGATCGCCAGTTCCAATCTATTATTAACACATGACAGAAATGAATCACGTTCACGTCAGACATGTCACGCGGCCGCAAACAAAACCCAGGATAAGTTAATTCGTCGCTCATCTATTATTCAGTGCGAGGCGCGTCGTTGCGCGACACGCGCGACACGCGCGACACGTGCAACATGCGACGCGCGACGTGCAGATGTCGCTCCGCGCGTCATCACGTCGCCGTGTTTGCGGGAACATAGAGAAATGACGATGTATCGGTAGCATGTTGGACGCATCATGTATAATTTAGTTTTTTGTATAATGTAATTTAGTCACTCGTGAATTTTTGATATAAAACGAATGAAAATAAGATTTTAATTTTATAATGCTTCAATCTTTACATAACAAGATGAAAGTGCCTATTAACTTGCTTGAAGTTTAAAGTACTATTTAATAAGATGTTGTTTGTGAGTAATCTATGAATCTACAGTAACATCTACTTTATCATTTTCGTCATCATCAACAGTCCGATCTCTCCCCTTGCCTCCTGCTCTATAACTGATCCTGATCCGTAGTAAGTCCCATAATGACTCTGATAAAGTCAGGCGGGGTATAAATTTGAATAAGTAAAGAAACTTCTTCAAAAATTACCAAATGATGAACTTTTTGGAAATCGTCTATAGGATGAAATCGCGGGTCGTAGCTAGTGTTGTATAATGTAGAGAGCAGAGCCTGCACATGACGTGTGGTTGCAGTGAGCCAGCGAGCGCGGCGGAAGCAATTTGCCGGCATCGAGCATCCATCACTCGTGCGCATCAGCTACAACATATTACTTAATCAACTTGTCTATTCAGCATCAGTCGAGTCGCTTCACTACTGGGTGAGCCAATCCAGACGCTCATTATTTCAAACAATCTCGTCTTTCTATTAAAAGTTAGGCGACCTGCTACGAAACGCTACGATAGTCGTAGCTAGTCGTAGCTGCGTAGCACATTAATTTGAGCGCAATCAAACCCGATCATTGAATCAGATACGAGTTGATTCGATGGAAAATTATTATTGGATCATAACTTGCACATGCACAGTGTAATTGTTAGGCGAATGTCGCAAACACTAGCTAGCTGAATTTGATTACCTAATTGTTTTTAATTAATTAAATACTACCTATATATTTGAGATGAGATTTAAATTGATTAACACGTGGTAGTTCTCTATTTCTATATAATTTTTGAGGAATTTAATGTTTTTGAATTGAAAAGTTGCAATGCAGCAGCAGAGGTGCCAGTATATTATTATGGTACGTACGTGACATGACATTTCTTTTGGTAAATCATCGTGTGATATTATCTGACCAGGTGACTTAGTGTATCGTGGCTTGATGTGACAGGGCTTGGCGTGGTGAGACAGGGTTAAGCGTGGTGTAGGGGTAGTCTTCTAGTAATTATGCTGGCGCTATGTAAATGAGGCATAGGCTTGTGTTTCGTTCGGGTGCTTAGCATTTGAATGCTGTAATTTTCCTCCAATTATGTAAATGAATCACTTGTGATAATTATTCATTAGATAAATTAAACAGCCCTTACCTTCACGAAATAAACACAGCTCATTAAATGTGTTGATTGTTATAGCTGATCCATTCAAGGATCCTTGCATTCAATTAAATAAATAAATATCCTTGGAAATGCTCACAGAGCGTCATGGTCAAGTGAGTGTTTGATGGGACCTCGAAAAAGTTTTGTCCCACACAGACATCGCAGTGGGACCACACCACACACATAATACTTATATAATTTTTTTTTTGTTAATTCATACAAAACATCCAAACCGGGAACAAATGTCTGCAGAACATACAAACATTTGTCCATTTGTCCCGCTGCGGGGATCGAAACCGCAACCTCTGCGTCTCACGCGGGCCTTCACCCACTGCGCCACTGAGGTCGTCAAAATCATCTACATGGATACATAATGAAAAGTTTTATCAGGTTAATCTATAAAAATACTCCAAAGCTGAGAGCTTACGAGCTTCGCAGGGCTCCTAAGGTGCCGGCTTTTAATACAGCCACTTTCTGTTAAGGCACGTTGGAGGCCTTAAGGTGGCCTAAAAATCCATCACGAGAGTCAGCTTTTACCTCATAGGAACATACGTACATACATCTGTGTCCACACAAAAACACACACACTTTATGTTCATAGTGGATTATCTAAGAGCAAAAGGAAGCAGCGGAGGCCCGCAGAAGGGGAAGAGAGTGGAGGAGGGGTGGGGAGGGGGGGGTAGTAATTACGGCTGCAATTTATCCGCGGACGGGAATATCCGCGCTCGATTCCGTCGAGCGAATCCGTAAATAGGACTCGTCGTTTTAAAGCATCTCGAGATTTCCACTATCACTTAGTCTCGGTCCTCGCTTCCCGCATTCATCTATAATTTATTAAATCCCTTAAAAGAACTTATACATAGCATCTAAGCGTCCTATAAAACAAACAATCTTGAAATAAGTGCGGCTATAAAATAGTTTATGATCGTTCAGCAATGAGGTCGCGCAAGTTTGTCCAATAATGGGTTCCGATAAGATCGCGCTGCGGCGTTCTCTCTGGCGCAGGCTGCGGCGCCGTACTCACTGCTAGCTAGGCTGTGGCTCGCTCATACAGACTGCTAGCGAGTCTGTGGAGCAGCCGCGACACAACAATGTGGAGCGCGCACTTCATATCATCCGTGAACTGAAAGTTTCTCAATTTCCTGCGAGAATGCGACGTCGCGCCGCGCCTCTATCCTAAACGGTATATCACAGATCAATGATACATACGTAGTGTTGCAACACGCTTAACTTGCAGTCTACGGTCCATCAGTGCTAGCATTATTTCCCTGAGGGTACCTGATGTTCAGTTCACCATTATTTAGGTAGTAAACACAGTGTATCTAAAAATGTTGTAATTTTTAAGTGTTAAATATTTATTTGATAAGGATTTTGGGAATAGCAGCATAGAAACCTGACTGGTCCACAGTGCTGCCGAAACAGGCGGGCAAATATTGTATATTTATTATTGGTCTCGCAATATTTGCGCGCCGCCGCCGCCGCCGCCGCCGCCGCTGCCTCTAATCTCCGGACTATGCAGCCGGCTGCTCCTGTTTGCTCGGCATTTGCGGCACTGAGACAACATTTACTTTTACACTCACAATGAACTTGAAAGCTACTTTAAATAACACGAAAACTTACCTACCCTTATAATTTTGAGCAAAACAAGTTGAATGCACTGCCTTTTGAAATTATAATAGAGTGTTCATTCTAAACTGAATGTATGGTGCATGTCACATTGTCGTAAATATAAAACCAGTGACAACAAACTAAGAGATAATGTAGGTACTTTGTTACACAAAACTACGTGTACATTACGGTTGTAAATACTTTATTTACCAAGCTTCTGTAAGCATTTAAATAAAACCGCAACTAACCGTCTATGACTGAAGCTGACATCACCTTTGTTGTGCACGTACCGTTATTTTAATAGGTATGCTATAACATATTAACTTATACCAACTTACCTACCGCCTTTGATCAAAGTTTCAAAACTGCATTCATCTTCATTTTCAAAGTTACAATAGATAAACATGAAAATAACATCACCAAAAGTAAAAGAAGTGACCGTTTCACGAGGCAATATATTATCGTTTCCAAGAGCCCTCAGTCCGTGTGAGTGCGACGCACAACTCACAAAGACAAAACTGACAAAAACAGTAACAAAGGTGGTTCTCGGATGCAAATGAAGTGCCTCACCGGCTCCGAGCTGGTTAAGGTGGCCCTTCCCGGTGCGTCTATCATCGACGCGGGCATAGCTGAAAAGCTTGTTGTTTCATCCAGCGCAATGCTAGAAAAAGAAGCAAAGCGAAAAAAGAGAGATAGCGCCTCAGCGCTCGGCATTCAGTAGGTACTTTCGCCGCTCACTCGCTCACTCGAAAAATAGTGTGCGGAAATTTCATAAAAAGTGTTCCAGGAAATACGTTTTTTTCAGTAAGCCTTACAAGTTTGTGAAATAAATATTAGTCATTTAGAATCTCCATAAGATTTGCAAGGTTTCTATGACAATATTTTCTTTACGTTTACAATTTATGAGTACATTATGAACGGCCAAAGTTCAGGTAAAATTTATGATAAAAGCAGGTTTTTGGAAGCTTATACTGAATTTGTTTCTCAAAATTTTGATTTTTAGTTTCGATAGAAACCTAGATATAGTGCACAAGATACCTATTAGTCCAAAAGTTTAAAAGAAAGATCTGTTATAACGGCATAATTACGTACGAGCGTTTGTATGAAAGCTGAGCCGGGTTGACCGCTCTTAAGGCGGCGTCTCCGTCCGCCGCCACAGCAAACACATTCCTCTTTTGACGAACTACCGAAAGGAATAATAATAATAATAAATAATAAATATCCTTGGACATTTCACACGGCGTCATCTAGTCCCAAGCTAAGCAATTTAATGCTTGTGTTATGGTAACCAGATGACTGATAAACTACATAGATAAATTTTTTTTGTAAATACATACATATTATACATAGAAAACACCCAGACACGAAACAAATATTTGCAGATCATGCAAACATTTGTCCCGCAGCGGGGATCGAACCCGCAACCTCTGCGTCTCAGGCGGGCTTTCGCCCACTGCGCCACAGAGGTCGTCAAATAGAATTGAAGTGACAGGCCAAGATCACGCAAGCGAGTTACCCTTTTATACTTACGTAATAGCGCACAGAGTCGAATGCGCGGACATCGCGGCGGTCGCATGCTCGCGAGACATTCGCTGCTCGCCGTAATTCGCAGCGTGCGCCAGGTATTAGCGGCGAGCGAACATTATGCCGAACATATACGCTCGTTTCCTTGGATGTTATGAGTTTATTACGACAATAGGAACAGGCGGAACATGCTTACGAGGCTATTTACAGCGACCGGTATGGTATAACTTCGTGGATATTGTTAGCACTAGCTTTGAATTGCGTTTATACCTAACTATACCGTAACGCGTATGCTTAAATAGCCTCCGCATCGACTTTGTTCTTCATTCACGTGAGTATCTTGAGGTGTCTCGCGCTTACTTATTTAATTTCACTCAAATAAGTAATATATGTATATACTTATTTGTGTACCTACATCGGAACTGTTGTGTTGGTAGTTGTAGGCACCGCGAGCGCGATGTAAATCGAACCCGCATAAATCATTCAGCTAGACGTTTATTACAAAGGCATTAATACGCGGAGGGATGTAATTATAATCAGCAGCATTGTTTACACGATCGCCGACCCCCGCTACTGTTTCATTTAATCCCTGAAATTATATTAATACAATGTTTCCATGCTTTCATTAATAAGTTACATCAAGTTTATTAAGCGTGAATGAGTTACGCATCCACACGTCGCTCGGCTTATTTAGTTCATCACGGCAACTTGACTCTACTTCAGATAAGGGGACGGCTATTTTCTCAGCGCTGGGTTAGACTCATTATTATTTACAGCCATCTCAACTCTTCTCGGCCAAACACCGACTAAAAATAATTGCGTGGAAAATATGATGATCCTCGCAGAGTGCGGACCGGGCCACCGTCCATAAGTACTATGTACATTTTTAATCTGAGCAAAAGCAACCGCTACGGTAATGAATAGCGTTACCTACTCTCTACCAGCTAGCGTGCGTCCGACGGCTAGGAACATTCTCAAACACCAACATACATTTTCAAGTTCTATCAGTATTATTTTATCTGTGGTTCTATCGAACAAACTTATCGAAAGCTAATCGTGTAACTTTCTGAATAGCTAACTCAACTGTGTCGTTCAAAAACACATGGGCAGAAATTCTAGTCTTGAACCTTGCACATTTAACTAAATTCTTCTGAACATTATAATGTGTTATAATTGCAACGTTTACTGCAAAGTAAAAATAATATAAGCGTTTGTGTGCATCGTGTGCGGGGGCGTGTGGCGCGACCTAATGAAGTGGATGATCAGCTAAAGGCGCGCACACACGGCGCGCGGCGGCGGCCGCCCGCGTCGCGCCGCAACGCTCTTCGCTACGTCTTAATAGGCCGAGAGCAAACACTCACCCTGCCTCCCCACTCCCCTCCCCCCCCCTCCCCGCTCACCACCCCGCGCGACCCTCCCGCTGCCATTAACGGACGCTGCACACTGGATTACTGCTAAGCAGACAGTTTACCTACACGAATTATGTACTGCTTGTAATTTTGAGACTGGATTCCGCGTCGAGGGGCTATTAGCTTTCACGTTATGAGACACGTAACGTTCGGCTTTGGGTGAGTAACACGTTACGAGTTTGACATTTTATTTTATAGCGACTGGTTCGGTTTAGTTCGGGTTAAAGCCTCGCTCAACTGACTCGATGCATTCGCGGAACGGATCCTGTTTGAGAGGCATTTTTATTTTTTACCGACACAAAATACTAAAGCTGCCAACATAGGCATTTGCGATGCTAATTTGTTCGAGGCAAACGTGAAGTGTTTCCGTCGAAATGTTTACTGGATGTTGTTTCCTTATTTCAGAATGTTGATAATTTCCATGAAATATCTCCAACAAGACCCTTCCAAACTACTAGGTAGGCACATAATGAGCTGTAATTCACACTCGGCGAGTATAAGCTCTCTCGTCGGGAACTTATCTAGTTGGGAAGCGCCGCGGCCGCATCGCGCCGAGGGCCATATCGCCGGCCGCTGCCGCTCTAATGTGCACCGCCCTTAATACAACACGATCAAATTACTGCATGCCTAATTCTTAGTGGCATGTGTTCATGTTTGAAAGTTAAAGACAATTATTATATTTTACTTTGTAAAGCTAAAGAAAACTTCAAAGTTATGCCAATAAAGAAAACATTATAATTATGTAGCGAGATCTCTGATACTCTACCCAATCTAAACTATGACAAACAGATAAAAGAAACCTGGAGCTAATTCTCAAGAACCCCCCGCCCCCTGCCCCCCACCCCCCGCCCCCGGCACCCTCGAGCGTGCACACGACACTCGTGAGACACAGGTACCGACTCCGCGCCCAACAACACAATACAACGCGGCACAGATTCACTACTCATTTGAATTTTCCGAAGGATAACCTTCAATACTCCCGTCAAAAGAAATAAATAATACATCGCAGACATTCGCTACAACGTTATTTTGTAGGCGAAGAGTGTCACCTCCGCACCGCGGCACCTGCCTAATGTAGGCGACGCCGGCCTTGAGGAGGGCTCGCTACACCACGGAATATAACAATTTATGTCGAAAATTATGAAAAACTAGGCATCTACTAGTTTTTACAGAACTTGTCGACTTTTATTAGATGGATCGTCTTCAAGTTTCGCGGAGTGAATGCGACCTTAGTTTTTGTTTGTGCTTCATCTAAAAAAATAAGTTAGACACTCTCGAGTGAGTTTAAGTGATCTTTGTACAAACTACTGACGTTAAACTTTCACAATAAGAACAAAGAAGTTAATAGTTTCAAGTGCAAACACTGTTCAAACTAAAAACGCTGAGTCAGCAAACTGCGAACTTAGAAATAATTAGAAGTGGCTACGAGATATCCATTAGCTACATTCGTAAACGAAATAGTAAAGCGGTCTGACGCTAGCCCCATTCAGTGGATCCTCAGATCTCCGCGCGCTGGATATAAAGGTGCTCGGTAGGTATGAGCTTAACATTCAGGAGCTCGCTCAAAGGAAATGAATTTGTAGTCACCTACTCGTACCTACTACGAGTACTACACGACGAACAACGAGAAGCGACGGGACCTCTTCGAGCAAGTCTCCTTCCTTCAATCGACGTAAAATTAATGCAGAGTTTTATATAGTACATAATTTCAAAATAATTTAAAATACCTAACACAGTTTTTTTGAATTGCAATTTGTTTTATCATTTTTGTTAACTTACTTACTTTAGTAGATAATTTCAAAATTACATTAGGATACTTTATTAACCTAATATCAATTGACATTCTCCTTTCTCTAAGGTATTCTATCAACATAATAAATTCAGCAAATGTACATTCCTAACTTACTTAGCTGATTATACTAGTTTTTATAGAAAAGTCTAGATTAGTGTAGGTACCTCTAAGCACACGGGTGCACGGGCACCATGTGTCTACCGCTAAAGAGGGCGGGATGAGGGCTTCGCGAGCGCGGAACGTCGTCGGATGTTTTTGTTCAAGATTTATGAAACCATAAATTGTACACAGACCGTACGTACAAATCAGATCGGGGCTGACGCAATGAATAAACACGACAGTAGGTATCTAATCCGCTCTAGAGGAAATGAAGCCGTGAAAACTTCGGCGGTCGTTTTTCACTTATTTTTTCACGATCAGGATTTACGAATGCTATTTCCTTCGACCGGACCGAAAAGACCTGAACGGGACCGGAGCACAGCGCCGGGTGGCTCGCAGGCAAGTGTCAGCCAACGACTCTACAATCGACCTCTATAATCACACAGAGAAGAGAGTACTTTGCCTAACCTTGGACTATGAGTGGATGCACTTTCATACGATTATGATGATTACTTGAAGTTATTAAGTATGCTCATGCAAGTATTTTTGTTTTAGGAACATCGTACACACGTCGCAAATCTTTGAATAAAATGTAAATGAATGCGCTCGCTGCTCGCAGCGTTCGGGAAATGAGCAAGTTCCGTCTCTGCCCCCCGCCCCCTGCCGCTGCCTACCCCCCGGCAGGACTCTCATAACAAACTTACTGGTGCAACACGCATCCCTAGAGGAGCAGCGAGATAAAACCACCGGTGTGATTGCGCAGCGGAAAATGTTACGTCAAATAGAATTTTCAGCAACGATATGTCAATAGGTATCTGTTTATCATCAGGTTCTGAATAATACTTGTTTATATACGTATAACACATTGTTTTGATTATTCAACATGTCTAATACACTTCGCCACGTAATCTAATGCTGGTAATGTACATTAAGGGAGCGACATTGTCAGGATGTGCTGTTGACACGTATGACAACTGTGAAGAGCATGTTTTATTCAAAAGCGCTGATTTCAAGGGCACCTCCTCGCGGCATACGCACCTACTGAAATCTTTTATTCATTGATGGGGTCGCGATGCGCGGCCGCCGCGCTGATTGAATGGATCGCGGGGACGATCAGTAATGGAGACGGAACAGCAAGAAACATCCCACTTTAGCGGTGATTGGAACGAAAGGTCCGGTGACGCGAACTCGCGGGAACACTGCAAAATCTCTCAAAATAAATGAATTTACCTTGAAAGTCTTACCGCTCAAGAATTTATAAGCATTGAATACTTTTTAAACGCACAACAGTTTAACGCAAAACAGTTTCAACCTGCGCAATAAAAGCTACTCCGCGAATTGCATCCACTCCACACGCAGCTGAACAAGATGTAAAGCGAGTGAAAAGTCATCACTCAACGCTGCACTTTGCGTTAACAAAACAATTTTCAGCCTCAACCGAACGTTAATGCAGAATAATTGCTAGTTACTACGGCATTATTTCGCTTTTTGCCGCAGTAATTATTAGTTAGTCTGTGCCCTCGGTTTGGTTTCGACGATTCAGGAATAATTCATCGGTGGGTAATTAAATTGATATTAGGATGCAACTACAGGTCACGATTTCTCGCTCGGCGCCGCGGCGCTGCACCACGAACCCAGCAATGGGGTAGATTAAATAAAATAATAAAAAAATATCCTTAGACATTGCACACAGCGTCATCTTGCCCCAAGCTAAGCATTTTATATTTCACAGCATTGTTTGTTCTATGGCAGCATATAATTTGCATCAGATGAAGAGTGAGTTCGTTCGGCGCACACTGAACCGGGAGCCCCGTGCGTTCCGCTCCGCTTCACAGTGCGGGGCAAGTTTAATCTCTCAAATGTGAGGAACATTACATTTTAAGCAGGCTAGTGCAGCGAGCGCTGAGCAGATACAAATAAAACATATTTCCGTCACATTGTTGAAGTTTACACGGCGGCGTGTGTGCCGCTGCGGCCTTGCGTAACCTCCGCAATATTTGCGCGCTTGCAGCGCTCGCGTAAGCCTTATGCTGTAGGCCATAGGGGCGATGTTGTCTCGGCTAGCCTCGGGCAGTCAGCGGTGCTCTAAAACGGATTCTCTTTACAATATTTCTTTTCCAGTTCGAATGAGAGTTTCCCGCGGCGATGCAAACTATTCATGCCTCGAAGAGGAAAATTTATCGCAAGATATTTTTTAGTGGAATCCCAATCGAAGTTTAAATATTAAAATGATATGTTCGGGCGCGACGCCAGCCGGCGCTGGCGGCCGACACTGCCGATCTAACATACGATTTGAATTCACAAAATATTACTTACCTACGTTTGTTATATCATCGTTTTATGTTTTATTAATTTTAAACATTTGACTTCTAAAATCGTATTCTGGCAATGATTGACTGGATGCTGGTTTGTTTGGGTGAAGCCTTAGGTTTAAGATTTCATTGGATACATTAAACCGCATAGATTGATTTGCATTATCCGTTGAAACCTCCCATCCATCGATGACGTCGTTATAATTAGAGTTCCACAAGTGGTTCTTAGTCCGTTGGTCGTCGGGCTCGGCATAATGCGCCGCTGTCCGGCTCACTGCGCTCGCTGCGCTTTGAAGTGCCGCACACATGCACACAGTGATTAGTTACTGTAGGTAGATATCACTACCTGTATGCGTTAAATAGTCCAAGAACTACTATTGTATCATACAACAAATACTTCTACAGACCAGTAACATGTAATATTTATAAAAACTGTTTTCCAATAACGTTGTTTTTACACAAGATGTTATTTCGTTATTTGTGCAAAAATTCTCATTGCATATAATTCAAAAGCTGCGTTGTCTCACTTTTCTCGACCAACCTCATACAATAAAAGAAAATGTACACCGCTTAGTGGTGAAGTAAGAAATAGAAGCCATCCTAAGCAGGGAATATAAAAGGAAATCCTGCAATCTAGCGGATAAGCGATCGTCGATACCGGCGAGATCCCGCATATTGGAGGATTGCAGGTGACGCCGGCTGCGGCTGCATACATCCTCACAATAATAAGGAAGTTATCACTCTCTCTGCTCGTGTACTTACCTAGGATTCACGGTACTTACTAGAAACTACCCATTGTATTGCCGATTTTACTTGAATATTTGTGTCGAAACATTCGCATTCAGAGTGATCCGTGTCGGCAAAATCTACTCCGATACAAAACCGTATTATCAACACTATGTTTTGGTAAAATCGATAGCATGCAGACGAAATTTCTAACAATGGAGTTGGATAAAACAACTTATATTAATATTGTTGTACGTTCATACTTTAAATCAAACACGCTCCAAGAATCAGCAAATATACGATGTCTAGACAAAACAAGACCTTTGCCGGCAAATAATAGGCTTTTATAAGTTTGAGAGGCTTATTCGCGGCGGGTACTTTCATATTCGTTCAGCTACACGAGGCCAACAGCGGCTCGGCGGACTCAACTAAGTCAGCTAGCTCAGTCCGCTCGCACCTCTCTCGTGTGATATAATTTACTGCTCCCAACGTTATAATATTTAAAAGGACATTTATAAGCACCTTTTCTAGATGCGACTATTAATTATTCAACGCCGTCGCCGCACGCCGCACGCGACACGCGGCGTGCAACCGGCGGCTCAGGTGACTCCTGAATATTTAAATCCGATCTATTTCAGTATCCCAATTTTAATATTGCTTGTTATTGTGACACAAATTGTTCTTTCACAAAATATTTTCATGAGCTACGAAGCGAATAATGGAAAATATTGGGATATTTCGTGAAAGATGGTCGAATTATAGGTATTACTCGTATCATGTGTTGTTTTTGTGCGGGGCCTTTGCCTGTCAAACAGAATGAATATTAATTCACAAAGATTAAGGTTCAAACAAGAATGCGAGACAAGACGAGATAAAAGGGCACTAGCCTTGTTTATTTTATAAATCGTTCACCCTTACACTTTGTAACCGGCTGAGGCAGTACCTGCTTCTAATACAAACCAGTTAATAGATAATTGTAATTACAGCCTGTGTCAGACTTCCCAAGGTGAACGTATTATTTATATTGATTATATTTACATAAACTCCAATTGGGAACGAGTGCCTAGAGATCGATAATGTAAGGGTACTGTATCGCGCGTAATCGTCGCGAGGTCGATGGCGAGAGCGCGTGGTGCTCGGGGCTCAGCGGATCAAGGGAGCGTTTGTTCGCATTTGTCGCGAATTTGCAAAACATCAAAAGTTATTCGGAGATATTCAGCCGATGTCGACGACTTCGGAAGCTGTCGACAAGCGACTCTGTTGTCGTATCCGAGGTGTTTGCAAAGATGGTACGTTTATTTTTTATTCTTTTTATCAAATCGTATCGGTCACGTGAAAAAGTACCTATGATAGTATGATAGTATTATGAAAAAGTAATAATAAAATAGTTCAATTGTATTTTTGTATAGTCTAAACCCGCAATTTTTGTATCATGTTTGTAAACTTCAATCCAACTATTTGACTTGATGTTTTACATGAAAAATTTTGGTCAAAATATAGTTCTGAAAAATCCTATAACATTGTACGATATCGATAAAAATAAAAGTTACCCGGATACGAGTAGCGGATGGAAGTCAATAGCAAACATTTGAAGTTTCAGAGTAAAATGGGAATGTTCCATTTTGGTCAAGTTCCGCAACAAAGGGCACTCTAGCCCGCTATGCCCTCCCCCCCCCGCCCCTCCCCTCCGCATGCATGAACTTCGCATACCTCATGTACCACGATTCTTGCTCTAATGAATACGTAGATACGCAAGTTTAGTATCCAAACTATATCCAATTTTCAACCACTCGAAGCGTTCTTGGCAAAGCTTGCTAAGACGTTCTTGATAGATCGTCGAAGTTAAGCAACGTTCTGAACGGTCACTACTTGGATGGGTGACCGCAAGTGGCATTAACATCTGGGCTCTTACTCTGCAAAACGAAAAACGAAGTTTCGTGACAATTTTCGGGTTCTAATTATGTTGGTGAACTATTACGAATTCAGTATCCACCAACATAAGCTGACCCCGAAAATTGTCACGAAACTTCGTTTTTCGTTGTTCCAGAGTAAGGGCCCTGAGCGTTTCCGTGTGTCGGAGGGCACGTTAAAATTGTCGGTCCCGGTTTTTAAAGTCGTTAAGCCAGGACGGAGGCTAAAGGCGGCCTAAAAACTCCGTCACCAGAGCTGGCCACTTGCTCATGCGAACTTACTTTTTTTACCACTCGTAAAGCAAATTGAAACGCAGCGTCGGAAAAACTAAGGTCTCTCGTCTGAAAAATGTATAAATAGTGAAGGTAACGGCCGTGTTCAGGTTGTACCTATTTATTTTAGCAGAAATATAATACAGCAGACGTAAAATGTAGCGTCGAGGTAACAAAACAAAATGTGGGTCGGACTATAAAAAGTTTCATTGAGAGGCGAGCGCGGCGCGCCCCAAGAAAGGGACCTAGTTTTTGAGGCATGACCTTTTATTATCGCTAAGCCGGTTTGTTGTTGCCATTTACAGGCTCTTACGGCACCGCACGCACCAACCACGCACATGCCACGGATACGCTACGCACTATCACGTTGAAGCCACGCGCCCGCCCCGCCGTCAAAACGCTGTGTGTTATCGAAGTGCGTAAGACCGCCGGTTGTATTCATTCAAACTTGTAAGAAAAATGTCGGCGGTCATCGCGGGCCGATCGTTAGTGCTAATTGCTGTAATTATTCATAGTTTGTAATACCGAGCATCCTCTCGCTCCCGCGATATAAAATCAGTGAAGTTCCCGAGTGGGACGGAGCGGGGCGGGACGGAGCGGGACGGAGCGGGACGGAGCGGAGCGGGGCGACGGCACATCTCGAGCGAGCGATTAGCGGCGCCTCATTTGGAACATTCATTACTCGCCTAATGAATAATGTCGAGAGCATTATGAATGAGAGTATTATTAATGGCGGGTTCGAGCCGCGGATCCAGATATTTGGCGGAGCCGCCCTCGCTCATAAATAACTAACTAGTTCTTTAGCATAATATTTATTCATTATATTACACTCGGAATCAGACCACAAAGACTCTTACAACCAGATAAAGCTATCAGACGAATTCTCATAAATAGTTGCGGGATGGAAAAGGTAACACGTGGGATTATACTGTGGGATCAAATGGACCTTACTGAACCTAATCCAACTCATTTTCACTCATGACCTGTATGACTAGACCCAGCATTATTATTACTGAGCTTTTTGCATCCATAAAGTAAGTAGCACGTACTGAGTGACGTGCTCAGGGGCGGGGGCAATCGGGAGGGGTGGAGGGGGCAGGGTCTTCGCATTCAATAACACAAGACGAGGAGCCGCAGACTGATTGAAAACGATTCCGGCGATACTTGAGCCACGGGGCGGAGTGGGGGGGGGAGGAGGAAGGAAGATCATAAATATAAAAAACTGAGCCGTAAATCCCACAATTCGCCATGTTCTACAAACAAGGATAACTTGTTTTTTTTTCATGGGTTGTAAAAATACCTATACTGTAAATTGGAGGCGGAACGAGCCCCGCGCGGCCACTCGCGGCCACACTCCCTTTATATTCATGCGGATAAAACGTTTTGCTAAGATTTTGTATAGAGATGCGCAAATAGAAGGTACACTTGGAGTAAATTGGCATCGCCTCTAGCGCCCTCTAGCGAACTTACCAACTAAATAAAACCTATTCGTGTTTTTATAGTCACGATTACGAACAAACTTGTACTAGCCCGCCGCTACACTACGGAGCTCTACGACTTGTAGGAAAGTTTGTTACATTGACCGCTACGCCGGGGTGCTACGAAAAGTGCTACGGAGCTACGAGTTTAAACTAGTCAGAGATCCTAGACGTTTTACAACTTAGGTTTATTATTTAGAGCTGCAGAATATATTTTCGTTTAAGGAAACATATTTTATTCCAGGTCGTAACAGCAAGCACCGTAAACACGGTGAATGGTACGTTTCAAGGCAAGTTCACTCAGTGCTATATCAAAGCTTTCATATCTGTGGCAGTGGGACAAATCGAAGCACGCACGATAATAAAATTGGAATCAGCCTCGCCATAAATACCGGCATCCGGTGTCACACGACAAGTCGCGACACGACGCGACACCGCTGCCGGCGACACACGACACGCACGTTCTAACATACTTATAACACCAAAATATAGCATAAACAATGTATGTAAATAATACCTAATCGACACAATACATGTTTATGAATATTTTTTATTTATTATAAGAAAGCGCTGAGCAAACACATCGCCATACGGTAAACAATTGTAAATCATACAAAATATACACAAGATAATTTTATCTGTCTTTCAAACAGTAAGAAAATTAATGTGTGCACCCATTGAGATCTTGCGTATCTAAAAAATAAACAACCAATTAAGTTAGGCTGAGGCTGTTGATTCAATGAAGGAGGCGCCTTCGGAAGTACCCTTCAACAAGCAACATTGTACTCTGATTTCTTTATTTCTAAACACTTATATTATAATTGCTGGTCTATCTAGATATGGTTTCGAAAATAGTTAAGGATCAAGACTTTAAGTAACGATGAGTGAGTAGTTTCAGTTGGTTGTGAGTACTTAGATGCTGTGGTTATTTAGCTCCGATGTATAGTATGGTTCGTGGGACTCACGCGATCAGCGACCTCGCCTCAATACTCGGACTAACACCAAACAATTTGTGTAACTCCAAGTATTCTGAAGTTTCAACAAGTTAGTCTACTTTAGGACAATTTAATGTAACTATTTTGAATGAAGTTACCGTCTCACAAACAAAAGCCTTTGACGCGGTTAATTATGAGTTCGATGTCCCTTCACCGGCCCTGGTTGATGTATCCATTATACCCAACAAATATATAAAGGCAGAAGTAATTAAAGCTCTTTATGATGTAATTAAACGCGTGAAAATGCGTCGTTCACTATTTACGCATCTAGAATGAAAGAGTAAAACAACACCCTCCAGATCCTCAAGAATCTCCGATATTTTCCTAAACTCCGCGTTATTTCCTGCGCGATAAATCAATCGTAATGTGTTATTTTGACAGCGAGAAAATATGATTCTGTGGTGTAATGTTATATTCATCTCGGCGGAAGACGCGGATGAATATTCAGTGGCGCTGGCGCAGGGCCGGACTCGGCCGAGGGGCGGGCAGGGCCGGACTTGACCGAAGAGGTCATAAGGCTTGTCCAAGGAGCCGAAGTAAGCGGATTTGGGGAGCAAGGACCTTGGTCAGCTGAAACTCGTAGAATTAAAGTGAAAAGTGACCATTATTACTTACGCCACGGTGATCATTCTGAAGAGAACAGTTGGGGTGAAATCTTTTGTTTAAATTATAATTTATAGTCGGGTTAATTCAAATTGTTTGTTGTCACGCTTAATGCTGTTCAGCTGGGTGGTAATTCGCTATTACCCAACTAAATGTAACGCGACAAAACGCGGCTTGTCACCGCGTTATTATAGTATTGTTTTTTGCGCGTTCATGCTGCGTTTTGTCGCGATACGTTTTGTTGGGACATAGCGAAAATACACACCACACCCTACAACTCTGCCATTGTGAAAGTTTCTAGTAATTTAGCTCTCAAGGGCTAAGCGAGTAATGGGGATTATAATAGTGCTCTATTATTCATTATCGAATATTGTTAAAAGCTCTTATAATAAGCCGCTTGTGCTTTAATTATCATTCAATAATTTTAGTCTGGATAATTTAAATTTTAATAAAGTTAATACAAGTAAGTTTCTCTCGCTTTTAAATTAAAAACTCTACAGTATCCTTTAAAAGGCCACCTACTTCGAATCAGTCGCAGGTGCAACGTGATTCAATGCATCACGTAGGAAGCGGGTTTATAAAACAACCACAGTTGCAAACTCCAAAACGATGTATTTTATTTGCAGCAATTACTCGGGTTGAATTGTCGATGAATTGGCATGTAAGTACACACAGTGGTTGTACACAGTAGAGCGCACACACGCGGGTAATTGCTTCAGGATTACTCGGCCGAGGCGCGTGTCAATATTGCATGCGGACCGGTAGTGTCTGTACATACATTAATACGAGGCCGTGCTCAGATGTAATGGAGAATCTCCAATGAAGGCTGAGATTACTGACGCGCACAGAGATGCCTCAGCTTAACGTACTCTAGACTTGAAACTGTACAGATCTAAATAATCTCTTCATAGTATAAAACAAAGTTGCTTCCCGCTGTTTGCGCTTTGATCTTTTATACTACGCAACGGATTTTGATGCGATGATCATCAAATTGACAGACTAATTACGAAGCAACCGAACAGTTTGAAAATAAATTATAGAATCGTCTGAACACTAAACTGTGTTTGTGTTCCTGATTCTCCTCGGTATTGGTCGCGAAAGGACAGAAGAAGAACCCAGCACACTCTTAATGACTAGAACAGTGATCCTGTGATCTTATCAAATAAAAACCTTTTAAGTTTGTATGTTCGTATGAGCTAGGTGGCTAACACTGGTGATTTAGTTTTGATTTGGACTTTGTTTTCTTTTTTATGTTTACCACGTGGTTCTCAATCTTTGTAATTAAGTTTGATGTTGTTATAAAGTAATCCGTTTATCGTCAACATGTTGCTTGCACAGAAACAGACTCCGGCAGTGCCACGATATATTCAAAAAGTTCCACAATTAGCGTAATTTCTCGGTAATTCAAACAAACAATTGAGCCAGAACTTTAACAGAAAGTTAGCACTTGTCAGTCTGTCATTATGTCAGGTCAGAGCTGAGCTTGCACGTGTCGCAGTCCCGCCAACGCCAACTGTCACATTAGCAAACAAGAGAAAGAAAATTTGTATTTTATACATAGAGAAACAATGTATTTCGACATTTTTCACTATTTGCTAAGGAAAATTACAAAAATCATTTCAGCTCATGATTCGCTCACTAGTGGCGTGGCTTGGGTTTAAAAATAGAAACATTAAATTTAACGACGCTCTAACGATCATAATTTCCAAATACATATTTGCAGTAAAAATATGATTAAAGTTTATTGTCACGCAAGAGATTTTTAGATATTTATACTTTATATTGCAACTATTATTACTTGCTTATCCTCATAATAATTAGTCCTTAAAAATTTGACTTTTAAATTCTTGTGTTAATTTTGTGCAGAGTTAAGAGTGATGTTTGCTCGCAACTGGTCAGTGGCGCGTTGAATTGCATTTGTGTACGAGACGAGACGAGCCGAGCCGAGGCGACGCAGCGGTGACGAGTGTCCGACGCGCGCGTAATCGCCTTTATTCGGGGCGCGTCCCCCGACGGCCGCTTAGCGTCGTCCCCGGCTGAGTGGGCCGCGGCCGGACGCAATACAACAACCAATGCAATGGTTATATTTGCACCTCTCAACTATCGCAACAATCTCACGATTTCCAGCTCAATCTCGGCAACAAAACATCTTGAGGTCGCCAGTCGGACCCATAACAGACGATGGTCTTTCAACTTATCTTTAAATTGTTAATTTGAGCAATAATTTGCAAGTGCCATTTATTTTCATATATCCCTTAAGACATCTTGAAAAGGTTTGAGATAATTGTGGTACAGAGTCAAATTTTGTAGGATGCCGGTCGTAAAAGAAGAAAATACTCATCTAGGTTTTATAAAATACATTGGTATATAAATGCATGCGTGGATAAACCCTAGTCATGATTACCAATTAAATTTCTAATTAATCAGTACAAATTAGTTTCGCTAACGAAATAATATCAAATTAATGATATTCGCTAATTGTTGGTCATCGCGAGCTTTAAATTGGGCCACAACCTAACAGAAATAACTGAGCCGTGTCAAAACATTGAATTAGCATGTCGACATAATGGGCGAGCGTTAATTTGATTTGCGTTTCGTTCGACCGCGGCGGGGTGCGGACGGGGCGCGGGCGGGGCGGGGCGGGGCGGGGCGGGACGGGGCGCACTTCGCGATTTGTGGCCGGGCTGCGTTGACACTGACTAAATACTGCTGTATGTAACTCACACCGAGTATTTTGATTTACACTAAATAATGAATCACGAGTAAACACAATAAATATTCATTTTAAATATCAAGAGTCAACCTAGACCTTATTCAGTAAATACCAAATGAATAAGCTTTGAGGTCATTTTTAGTCTGGTTGACAACACCGTGAAGTATTATGGCAATGAACACAGGTGTATGTATGAAGCAAAGTTAAGTTGATTTTATCATAAAAGAAGAACAAAGATTTGTTCGGGATATTGACGTCGTCGTGTCCTTGTTACTTTGTACAAAAATACGCGCTGTAACTCGAAGAACAATCATAAATGGTAGAAAAGTTGAAGGCATCTCTCGGGATACGATAACGTCTCGTATAAAACTAGGAAACAAGCTACCACAGGGGACCCAGGGGACCCAGGAAACCCGACCGGACGTCATCGACATCGCCAGGTATAAACAGCTGTGACAATCCAACTTATTCATAATGAATCATTAAATAAACCCTAAACACTTCTGTGTTTCATTTGGTAAGCGCCTAGTTTTGTTAAGAGAACTAATGATAAAGTTAGAGAAAAATTAAATGATGGTCTATTAATCTGTTAAACCTTTGTGAGAAACAGAATAGAAATAAATATTTTGTAAAATGGCTTCTGTTTCGTTTCTATCAACTCCAATCCATTGTTTTAACAGTTCTGCTCACGTGATTTTTTGTCGAATGCCAATTGCTACATATTTTTTTCTGTTTCTATTCTAAAGAAACTGTAAAAATGTAACATGGCTGGCCTGTCACTACAATATTGTATGTAATTGAAATTACATAGGTTTTCCTCTCTGGTGGTGGGAATCTAACTTAATCAGTCTAATTCCGTTGCATTGTTTAATCTCACAATTTAACTGTAAAGTTAATTAAATCATTCAATAATGTTGTACACGTATTTTAATGGATTTGGAATTTTATCAGCGGGAATAAAATTGTTATTTAATTCCTTTATGAATCGAAATTGCAATATTTCTAAATTAAATAATTTCACATATTGTTAAAATAATTTCGCATTCGTTTTTGAAATACTGAAAATCATTTCAACTAAAAAACTAACCAACATTTTAATTTCACATTACTATTTACATCTGAAGTTTTACTAGCTCGGTGTTTTCAATATTGCTTAACTTTAATGTAAGCTTCCAAAGTTCAAAAAGGATGGTTTAGTTAGAATGTCCCCCTGTAGTGCGTCACTTGCTCACTTGTTGC
Source organism: Xanthorhoe designata (assembly GCA_963582015.1). NCBI lineage: Eukaryota > Metazoa > Arthropoda > Insecta > Lepidoptera > Geometridae > Xanthorhoe > Xanthorhoe designata. The sequence continues at coordinate 11,224,422 of OY757047.1, read as the reverse complement.
ATCACTTGCATCCAGCGTCAGCTCTGCAATACGATACACTTTGGATGTAAAGCTGTTGAACCGAAAGAATAAACCGATACAATATCCTTTGCTTCACTGGTTTTTATATTGAATATAGAAATTGCATTCAATTTCTAAGACACCAGTGTTTATAAAAAAAGATGATATTTTATTTCAACCAAATAGTTAATTAGCTGTTGATATTAGACAGTAAGAACTGAAAACTCGGAAGAGACTATTATCCAACACAGTAAGGCCTAAATACAATACAAATAATTTACTGAATATTATCAAGGAATTTGAATATCATGCCAATAAGAATCTTTGAAAAGTCCAGAGATAGTTTCCAAAGCTGGAATAAAAAATTCTGAAATATCGCAAGGGTTGGAGTCAATTTCCGCGGACATTGACTATGGCAAAGATAAAAGCAATGCATTTATATTCTTTGCCTGGAAAAGCGCAAGTCAGCGCGACGTTCAGAGCAAAAGAACCGCGGTACGTTGTCTTCGCAAAACGATAATTACCTTTCTTCTTCGCTGCCTCAGTGGCAGGGCGCTCACTCTATCGTTAGAATCTAGGACAGTTCCTAGTGCCCCCTTAGTCAAGTTACACGTAGGTACATCTGCATTTATACAATGTATAGGTTTTGATGACAAAAACTCGAGCGATCATAAATTTAACTTCAAAGGAATAGCGATGATGATATTTCTATTTTCACTTGGCTACAGGCTCTAGTGTGGATTGTTCGTGTGTATAACCACAATTTACAGTACGTAGTGCTCTTAAATAATATGATGAGCGGGACATGTGGCTCATATGCCAAATTATTTTTGAGCCAAAATAGCAACTGATTAGGCCTCCTAAATAAACCGATGGCGCAGCAGCAGCGATGGCGGGGCGACCTAGACATACAGATGACAGTATGGCTGGGATTGGAAGGTGTGGAGCAACGCGAGGGAGGCTTTTCCTCTGCAGTGGGACGATATAGGATAAAAATTATATTATATTTTACTGGAAATCCCGTATTTTTTGTGTTTCATCGGGAAAATAGCCATTGGCTATCCCGGTTCCTGTGGACGATCGCCGACAGTCGCAATGCAGTGAACCTAATTAAAATAACGGTCAACCATCACGCCTGTGCCCGCCCTATCTGCAGATCGAGATAGCTCCGCCGCAGTCTAGAGCTCGCTCACTGGACACTGGAATAGCTTCTTGATTATTGATTTCCAATTTGGTGTGAGTGCTTCCCGATAGTACTTTACGGGAAGCGAGATAGAATGGTACAAATATAAAGTAAGGTAGTAATTATTGTTATTTAGAGACCTAGGTTTTGTGAAACATTTATAGCAAAGCCCATAGGTATGATGTTCATAGTTTATTCCATTACACGTCCCAGGCTGCTCAATAATGTAAAAATTGAAATATAAGGTACCTAATACTCGTATTAATGACGGTAACTTTTTGATCGATAAAGATAAGCCTTCGACACACATTGGAAGTGTACAGAAATAACACAAACAGGCCATTTGAACAAGTTCATATATTGTGTTTTATGAGAACACATTTTATAAAAGTCATCGACCTCAGTGCCGTGCTAAAGAAGTAATGGAAGTACAACTTCTTATTAAGTTACGACGACTTCCAAGAGCTGTGCAGCCTCAGGACCAAGAACATCGGGAGCGGACTCATTTAGTTTTTGCGGCGGTCACTTACTCCCTCACCCCCTTCTCTCCTCCCCCGCCCCCCGCCATCGCTCTTCCTGAGTTATGGCCGATGTAGCGATAACACTGATTGCAAGAATACTCTTAATGGCTAAAAAAAGATGAATCATCGTGATCTGGTCGCCACCTCCTCAGATCGAGTCGCGGCTCGGCAGCTCGGGAACGCCTCTCGTTTTGTGAGCTTAAGCGATCGAGATCCCGTGACTTTAAGAGCTTTTCTTACACGATTGAAAAGCAAACAAGAATACCTAAGTAGAGTCGAATCAAGGTACTCGGATTTCCTAATCCACTTTCAGCGAAAGTGTTAGAAAACTCCTGCGAAGTTTATTATGTAGAGCAGCTTTGAGGCCTTTCCTCGACCTGAATATTACATGCGCATGATTTCACTGAAACATAAGTATTTGGGTAACATTTCTGGTTACATTATCTATTCAAAACAAAACATGTTTCTAAAATTATGCAGGCACCGCGCCACGTCCGCGCGCCCTAATGCGGTTAGCTGTCACCGTGTCACCCGACCGCCATTACACACAACGTTTGTTCACATTCCTACTCTATATGAACCCACTTGGTATATTAATATATTTTAGAACTAAAATAAATGAAGACATCTCGTGGAAGACTTTTCATCTGCAAGGTACACAGTGGGAGTGCTGTGTAATTGTTTATTTAGCACATTAGTGCGTCCGGCGCCGCCGCGCGCCGCTCGGAGCTCTAATGACAATTAAGGACAAAGAAAACACGAGGAAATTGCCTTCTCTTTCAAAACAACAAAAGAAAGGGGACCCAAATAAATCGGAATAGAATGAATTGAAAATTAGTTCGCGTATTCTGTAGATTATTGATAAAGGCGAAGGATTGTCTATCGTGACGAGGAGATATGTAATCGAATTGAATATTTTGTCGGTTACCGCTCATCATTTTGCCGGGAAATTCACCAACACCGCCTTCGACTGAGATGGTGTGAAATTAGTAAGTATAAGAAAATATAACATCAGTTATCACAACGCAAAATAAGACATCTTCACGGCAGTTTTTGTACACCTAATTAAAGAGTAGCCTCGTAAAATGGTTTTGTCATAACACGGTTTTTTTATTAGCCTCAACTTACTACAAATAAATACCTCATAAATAAATCTCTATAATAAGTACTCAAGAAGGTATGTTGTTTCAGTAATTCAGTGGAGCGGAGTTAATACGAATAGGTAACGTGAACAATTATCGGACAATACATTTTCCCTTCGACTGAGCGAGAATTTTGATGACGAATACCTTGGAAGAACTTCGAAAAATTGTAACATATTTTTATTTTAGAAAGTTATAATATACCATTCAAAATAGTACACGGAGAGACGTAAAGCGTTTAAAGAGAAACTACCTAAACCGCCGGGACAAGACGAACGAATGCGTTCATTTGTATGCGCATACAATCATAGTCCCGGGCCGAGCGCGAGCGCCGAGCGCCGAGCGCGCCCGGCGGCGACTCGTCCGGGAATGCCTTCGCCGCACCAGCTCGCATACTTTGCACAGGCATGCCAGATATCCCAGTTTATATATAAATGATGATTAGCAGTCTTGGATTTATTAAGGTACTTTATTCGGGTAAATATATTTATCGTATAAAGATCCCGTCCGAAGGGGAATAAGAGACAAATAATTCCAAAATCTCCTTTGGATTTTGATACTAACCCTGTTCGTATGAGTCGTCTATATTATGACTTAAAAGTCGGTTCAGAGGGCCTAGCCAACCGGCATTCGCTATGAAACGATTCGATTTCTATCATCGCTACACCTTTGATTTGACATTTCTGATCGCTCGAGTTTTCGTCATCGAATGTCAAATCCTATACATTTTTTTTAGTTTCTAATCGAAAGCGATTGTCGAAAAGTAACATGGCTAGGGCCTCAGGGTTAGTTTCAAAATCCTCTTTAATAACGTGACATTGAAAACACGAAAGCGCTCTGCATATAATACCCCTAACGGTTACCTATCTGAATTGTACTGGTATTCAATATTGGTCAAAGAAAATATTTAAACTAAACTAACTTAAAAATATCTAACAAGTTCACTGATTTAGTTAGTTAACCTACGTCAATCCGTTACAAAACGGATATACAAGTAACTTTGTTTAAAACACGCACCCGGACTGCCGGACACCAGTTATTATTATGTTTTAAATATAGTTTGGTAACCCGAGGTATGTACTCACAAGCCGCTCAAATTATAGCCTGTTATCTTTAACAGTTACTTTTAGCCCACTTACGAGGGAATTATCGTTTGAGTTATACTAGGATATCATTATTATTAATTAACTATAAGTATCTGTAATGTACTTTAATTAATAAAAATATAATTATCTTATAATTATAAATATAATTATAATTATCACTTTACACAAAAGTTTAAGGACAGACCGGACAACCGGCAAATATATGAATAAAGGAAATTAAATATTTTCTTCTTTTCTACTCTAGCAGCTCCCAGCGCAGTTTACTGTGTGTATGTCTTGTTTTATTATACAGACTTATTTATATTTTTAAGCGAATACTTGTATTTAAAAAGCTCTATCTTAGATATATTTAAGTAACTATGTTCAGACGAGTTAGTGACCATTTCTGGTGACGGAGATTTTGGCGAATAAGGCCGTTTGTCCACCGCCGCCGTCGTTCTCGTTGACGTCCCGGAGACGGCGGCGGTGGAAAAGTAGTGATTATTCTGATAATTCTGTTCGGCTGCAAATGATAGTGAGGATGACTCAAGCAGAACCTCTTTAATTTCCAAATATTAGCGTAGTGAGTGAGTCGTTCGCCGTGAAACAATGACGAGGCACTCCGCGCTGAAAGGATGACGGATTGAGTGCTTCAGCGACAGGAGGCGTCGCCAACTAACATTAAGCAAATCTAATTAATTCATTGAAAACTAAACCAATCTAGGAAATTGTTCATTACAAATCAGTTCTGTAAATTATCGTTTATATCAAACACGTTATGTCTATATCTATACTTATACAGAGGTAAAGTTGGTTTCTTTGTTTGTATGTTTGGGGTAATCTCCGAAACTACGCATCCGATTTCAAAAATTCTTTACCGATGAGTAGTATGGACTTTTCGAATAAACATTGACTATTATTTTATCGAGGTGACGACGCGAGTGAAGCCGCGGACGAGTAAGCTAGTGACATATTAAACAATATTTGTTTTAATACTTAGTTCAATTATTTTTATGATTGTTCGTAAGGACCATGATTCTGACCCCGAGCACGCACGCACGAGGCCTCTGTATTCGAAAGGCTGTAATTATTCGACTATCAACTTCCTTCTCTTCAAATATCAAAAATTGTTATTGATTGGAGCTGGTACATGATTGTCATGCTTGTTTTACCACTTATCTAGTTTTTAAACTTGACAATCTTACTCTGAAATAATTCAAAATAATATTGTTACAATTCATGAAGATTATTCTTATGTTTACAATAATAATAGCATAGTTAGTAGGGAGTTTGTTTCTTGCCATAGTTTTTGTACAATAAAGAACAAATTAAAGTATGCCATTCAAAATTATATAGCTGTGTTATATCTCACAAGATAATAAATGAGAATGATACGAAGGAAATAAAATAATTCAGTGATGAGTAAAGTTTACGACATCAGACTACCTTATTACAGCGCGTATCATTTAATCAATGGAGATCGCATCGAGATCAATGGCATATCGCCGCATAAAGGGGCACATCATCGGCATAAAGGGACATGGAGGGGGCATATCGGTTTCACCTCGTGAGGTAAACAATCGGACGGCCTACTTAGGGTAGTTTTTATGTTCACATCGATTTGCCGTATGAGCTGCCAGAGCACTGCCTCGAGGACACGCTATAGACTAGCATTTTATATTGCTACACTTGTTTTGTGCTCTTGGATTATAAAAAGGATTATTCTTGCTTTACTGAATCGAGGTTGGAGGGTGTTTTAAATAAACACCTAGGTAGCTCTTGGAATCTATCGCTCTATAGAAAACTTCGTTTTTAATTAATAAGAGATGTTAAAAATAAAAATGAATTAATTCTATTTTTTAAATAATAGAGTTGGTTACCTATAAGGTCATTATTATCATATTGTCACAACATGCTGCATCGGTACCTACCGGTGTGCAAATTAAAAAGACAGAAATAACAGCTAAAGAAAATCTCATCTCTAGAAATACTTAATTCTTAAATCGTGAACTGCGAGTGTATTGGCGCGTGGAATAGTTCGGGCGCGTGGCGTTTATTTCTCTCGCACTCGTTACAATTCCTTATTCATTCGGGCGAACCGACTGTACTAAATTATATGAATAAACCAGCGAGCTCGTAGGCGCGGGCTGCGGGCTCCGAGCTGCGGGCTCCGAACAAAGCGAGACAAGCCCTTGGAAGCCTCGAGGACTCCACTAGCTGCTATACTACATAATATACTCGTAGCACCAATTATGTTCATGTACGTATTCAACTCAATTTCAACTTCGCCCACAACCGCTAACATTCGATGCTGATAAAAAATAAATATGTTTTACTCAGTACAGCAGGCTTAGGGTGGCTTGTACAATAATTATTTACTGTAGTTAAGCAAACAATACATTCATCTTTGATAGTTTCAAGACCTAAACCGTTCGATGAACTTAATATAGAGACAAATTTAGTGTTGTGAAAGCCGTCCCTAGTAAGAATTTTGATGGGAGCAAGTAGCATTAAGAGCTGAGCGCTTCCGTGCTTTGGAGGACACGTTAAAATTGTGTGTCTCGGCTTTTAAAGACGTCAAGTCATAACAGTCATATTTAGGCGATTTAAAAACTCCGTCACCAGAGTTGGCCCCTAGCTCATACGAACTTTAGTTTAATGTCGTTGTGTGCTGCGAACGCAGGCTGCGCCAGCCCTGCAGGCTGCGCCAGCCCTGCCGACTGACAAGGATCGAGCCGATGAATAATAAGTTAATAAAATTTCGGGTCACGAACCCGAATGTCGCTCTGTTAGGGCTCCGCAGATATATTGCTCTTAATAGCCCATTAATTTCAGTTGCCGTCTGCGATGCACACTTGTATTATATTTTATTCAGGTGTGGAATCACCTTAATGTCTTTTTAACCCTTTGCAGTCGTTCCACGGCGCGTCGGTACGTACCTGGAACAAATGGAGGATTGTTTTAGATGTGCGTCGAGAGAAGGGAGAGAGATTCTTACCTTAAAGAGACAGCCTATATTCACAAGATATTTAACAATCGATCGATAAAACTGTTAAATGTTTCATGGAAAATGAGAACCCAATTTGACCACACTAGGCTATGGTGCCAAAACAACATTCTTGATAAGAAGGTTTTCGGTTATGAACCGATTAGCGTCATCTACAGTGACCTAGAAGAGTCTCCTGCTCACGTTGTGGTTAAACCAGAGTAAGCAGAAAATCACAAAAAAAAATTGTGAAATTTTCAACTAAGTATTCTACTGTCGATAAAAAAACAAATAAGTACCATGACCATGACTGTAATGTTTCCTTATTGAGAAGGGATTCAGTCAGATACTTCATTGTATTTATTGAGCCAGTAAAGCGACTCAGCGCCGACTCGTCAAGGTCGGCCTTTGTAGTAATAAATGTTTGTTCGACGCTAACTTTCAACCATTGTATTCAATTTGGTAGATAAGTAAATTATACCAATATAATTTGAATGGTCTATACCAGTGGTTCTTAACCTTATGGTCGTGAGGGACCATTTGACAAAATGTATGTCTTACCATGGACCACCAAGTTTGTACCTACATAAAAGGAGGGTTGTTCCAATTCATATAAAAATAAAACTAGCTTACCTATTACCTATTTAAAGCCATCAGTATTAATTTTCTTCACGGTAAATTATTCACAACACAGTTACAGATTTAATGGGATTTTTTACTATTTCGACTTGTCACTATTATCTTAATTATTGGGATGGCTCCGCGGACCTCTTAGGATGCTTCCAGGGACCACCAGTGGTCCGCGGACCATAGGTTAAGAACCACTGGTCTATACTAACTGTAGTACGTGAAGTTTAGTAAAGTGTTTCATCAGAAGTTGAGTCGAGGTTCGATTTAAAAGTCGGATCAGGTTGCTCGACGCTGTAGCCGAAGCCGCAAAATGACTTCGGGCTTTCAGCTAGTTGCATCCATTAGCGCCGACCCGCACTACTAACTACCAGCCGATCCACACTGCTAACTACCGCCGGCCTCGTTTTACTAAATTGAGCATGCTGGGCATACACTACTGGAATTTGACTAACTAATTTAGTTGTGTAATAATGTCGTACTTTTCTGAACAGAATGTAGCATTAGTGTTACTAGATTAATCGTCGGCTGAATGGATAAAATCATACAGTTACAAACTAGAGTATAAGCTAAAATACCTAAAATACGCTTTCAATCAAGACGATTAAAGATTCAATAACGCTTGAAAGTTATTCGTATTTCATGTTTCAGCAGCACTATATAATTTCCAGTTTATAAGAATCTATGCACACGGCGTATTTCTGTTGCGCATTTGTATCTATTTGAACGTTTCGGACGCGCAGCAAACGCAAGGCAGTCGGCAAGTTGTGACCCATGCACACGATCCTCGCGTTTCTATCACATCTATCTTTCGAAAAACATCGTGTGACATTTGCACTCGAACACGTAGTACAAAAAAAAAACTGATTTCCTTAAAAAAATCAGAAGATTGTTTCTAAAGCTTTATATTTTATCAAAATGGAATACGAGATGTCTTATATACAGTCGCTAGAGACTACAGAGTATGCGAGGACCTTTCGGCAAAACTTCAGAAAGTCGGTAGTAGGTACACGCGCGGGCTGCATACTAAGGAGACGACTTTATAACTGAATGTTCGTCCGAACTCGCGCTCCACTCCTAAACTATCTGTTTGCTTCAAAAGTCTTGCACCCGACCCGCCTCAGACGACATCGTTCGCTGCAGCTGACATTACAAAAAAGATACAGACTTGGAATATAAATATTGTAATATGCTGAAGCGAGCGCTCACTGGTAATGATCACTGTTATTGTCACGTTCCCTGTTAATGTTGACAATAGATTTTGTTCTTTCAGATTTGGACTACAAGTAGACACAATGTAACGATATTTTACAGTAGTATTACAAAACGATAATGTTTTTATGATTTAATGTTTCAATATTATTAAATTAAATGTTATTTTCGAAACTATTCACCGCATTGTAGAAATATCACGGACGGAACGGAAAGCTACAGCTTTCTCTCTATAGTGTGTTTCTATTACTAGTGAATGTAACCACAAAGTTCGTTTTTTCTATAGACTTTTACTCTGAATTTAATTCAAGACATGTTCAGCATCTCCCGCCATGTTACATATCTACAATCGCTTTATATTGAAACAAATAAAATATATAGGAATTGACATTCGATGACGAAAACTCGAGCGTTCAGAAATGTCAAAGGATTAACGACGATAGTAAGAGAACAGAAACGAAGCGTTTGTCGCATGACTACGGGTACTGATAGTGTAATCTGATACCCAAGAGTAGTATCACATTTATATCAACAGCTTTTTATCGGTTTATATAGAGTACAACAGTTTACCCACTTATCGTGCAGTTCATGCAAACTGGCAACACCGGCAGATTCTGCAGCGCAAGCTCACTGTTCGATGTTTCGCGATGATCACTAACACAATAACTTAGATAAGAAGATCTCGGTCACTTTATTACAACAAACTAAACTACAAGATACTACTTCGGATAGCTACAATTCGGCACATAAAGTTTTTACACGTTTTGCATCATCATCATCATCATATTCAGCGTTTTGTGACCCACTGCTGGGCATAAGCCTCCTTCCATAACCGCCAATCAGCTCTACTTTGGGCCTTTTGCATCCAGGTCTTACCCTGTACGGCAACTATGTCGTCCATCCATCTAGCTAAATATATGTCAAAATGGACAACATACGAATATCTTTTCAAAACACAGGCATGTTTTGAGAAGCTATTCGTCTATTGTCCAAACCATAATTGTAAGGATTTATTTTCAAGTCAAACGATTTTTAGAAGACACCTAAACCTTACTGTAGCAAAACTAACTTACCTCTACTAGACTACTCCCCTATCCGCCATTGCTTGACTAGTAGATATTTAATTCATAGTATTTCTTCATTGCAATAAGCCATGACGGAGGCCTTTAGGCGGCCTAAAAACTTCGTTACCAGAGTTGGCCACTTGCTCATACAAACTTACTTATGTAGTGCAATAATGTAATAAAATACATATTGTCTCGTGGACTAGCAGTGATTGCGCGATGGGCAGGTTATGTTTGTGTGTCAATAAACTCGTTTCGTTTGATAGCGATGCTTTGTTCCCATTTATTAGATTACATACGAGTCGGTCCGGTTGACCGGCGCACGGATTGCTTTGTTGCAGTCCAATTGAATTGGAACTCTGGCTTATTTATAAAGTACCTGAGTGTTTTTGAAATAGGATTTTAGATTAGTTTTCACAGTAGATTAAAATGTAAAGCAATAAAATATAGTTTGTAACAGTCGTTATATCGTTTTGAAATAGGAATATGATTGATGAGAACTATTTCATGTCATTTGAAAAATAAATTCTGAAAACTTCAGTGGCCGAGTTTTTTACTTATTTCTGATTTTTTACTTTTGTTACTATTTTCAAATTTGACTGGTAAAATCGAAATCCAGTAACATAGCTAAGCCTCTGAAACACTAGCGATAGTAAGCGCCGTGATTCCCCGAGGTTTGTTCCATTCGCTACATTTTGCGACAATACGCTCACTTCGACATTCGAGTCACGTCGGCGATGACGGATTCGTTTCGAGTGGCCTTTTATAATTTAATCTCACGCCTTGTTGCAATCAAAATGATAAAAGGGCCATGACGAGCGCGGCGGCGGCGGCTGCCGACCGAATATTTATAAGCTACAAAAAGGGTTGCCTATTTTGTTGCGAAATGCGAGTTCCGTCTGTTATTTACTGCTCGCCTTTCAAAGAAAGCTCCGGTGAACGCCCGCGCCCGAATATTTTAGGCTTCAAAAGTATTTTTTCCCTCATAACCTATCTGTTTGCGCGTAAAGAGCGAAGAGTAGCTTCTATCGCTGTTTCAATATATCACTATATTTTTAGGTTTGTTTTTGAAACATGGTATTGCTTTATTTGTTGAAAAACACAGCAATATTTTGCTAGGCTAAACAGCGTTGTCACCGCTCCCCCCCCTCTTTCCTTGCCCTTCCCCGCGCGGCGCCTGCGGGTGTGTCCACACGAAAAACATTTAAATATTTTAACTGTCGCAATTTATTTCTCGTTTTGTTTGTACTAATCGGGGATTATGCGGAAACAAACAATAAAATTGTTTGATGTCATTGTTCACGGCGGACATTGTTTTATGTAAATCACAATAACTGGCCGCGACTTTTTGTGCTGTAACGATATATATCTCTTCCAATTAAAAACCCACGTAACTTACACAAACAGAAAAATAATTAAATGGCGTTTGTTCAATTATCTGATTTATGAATTCATTGGATGTAAACATCCAAATAATAAATCACTTCCAGAAGAGCTTTAGTATATCTGTAAATATAGGAAACTATTGTAACAAGATTACAAAATGAACTGAAAGAATATTGAAGAGCATTTAAATTGAAAAGTCGCAGTCATCACATGCAACTCTTTAATTCGCGTCAGCTCGCGCTCGGCTTCACAAAACGATGACGCAAACGTTCGACAAAACGACAAGCCATAATTATTCAAAAAGTTTAAACACTCCATCCATTATTACGGAAAGCACTCAGCTTCTGTAAATTGGAGGGTAGTTGCACACGGGAGCAAATAGCCGCCGCCGAACGCCGACACCTAATAGTTTTCCAATCCTCTGAGCCCTTTCATTTGATCGCTGTTCGCCACGCGCTCGCCACGCACTTCTCTGGCACGCTTCCAGTTCTGTTGATTTTACGATTGAAATTGTAATCATTACAGTATCTATAAACTCGTATGTACAAAAAAGTTAACAAAAGTCATTATTATGTTCTATGTAAATGGTCATAGCCTTTCATTATTTCCCTACTTAGTATTCATTTGTCTGGAAGCCTTTCATAGCTAAACAATGGCACGGCCAATAAAAATGGTATGCGGGCAGCGGGGGGGTGAGGCACGAGCGCGAGGGGTGAGGGGGGGGGCACCTGCTCAAGGTCGCGGTAACAGAATCTCGTTTGTCGGCATTAGCGAACCCTTGTTCAGTAACAAGGGTCAAATGTTTAAGTAATGCGTGGCACTTGATTTACTGGCTCCCTGCGTCTACCTGGGGTCTAGCCTGGAACGGTACCATATTTCAGTACAATCTCAGACCTAAACTTGTAATTTACCGCAGGTGAGCAGGTAAATCAGGATATTGTAAGAAGCCGGTCTCGAATGCGGCACTCAGAGGCGTCCCTGTAAAGTTGGCGCGTCGTCAGATTGCGCAGCCTCTAGCCGGTTCAATTCCCAGTAGTTAGGGGGCACAAAGGGCGGCGAGCGATAGTTATCTCGGCGGGAATTCTTTAATGTCCGGAAATAAATAAAAAAGTTTCATCAAAGCTCCGCGGAAAGGGCGAAATGTACAAATTAGGAGAAGGAATAGGCGCGGGCTGGTTATTGGGACAGGATAGGGAAGTTATCGGCATGAATCGGGATCGGATGAGACTGGCTCCGCTACGTCCCGTCCCGCTCCGTTCCATCCCGCCCCGCCCCGCTCCGCTCCGCCGCTTATGGAGTAAAGATAAAGATAATTTATACACTTACACATGTGTATAAATTATCTTATATAATATGATGATAAAAACTGGGTATAGCCGCAACATGTTTTACCGATTTCGGTGTGCAAAGCGAGAGTAGGTTATACAACATGAATGTACTCACACGAAGAAATCAATGACTACGGTTTGAGCGAGTTGTTTTAGTAGAAACCGTATTTATGTAACTCGAATGTTTCAATTTGTCCAGAATACAAAATCTTCGAAATCCTTTCGCTAGCATAAGATAACACGTCATAAAACTGTATCGTCGCGATGTGCTTGTTCTCATGAAACATGAGCCTTTTATGAAAATGTATACGAAACAGTTTATATCAAACCTACACCATTTTTTCCATAAATTGTTGTAAAGGTTAAATATAAAAGCTTTTGTTTTGTAAAATGTTATTTACGACTCTCAAAACATGAAAAAGCTCAAATAAATAAAAAAAGATATATATATATAATTCAAGGTAAGAAGTATACTAAAAAATGTACATACTGTACAAAATACAATTAGAACCAGTTGAGCCACCTAAGGAAAGACTAGGTAAGAGAGAATGAGTAGGTAAATGTACAGGTAAGAAAAGTAACAGTTTCAATCACAAGAAACGCTTGCAAGTGTGAATATAATAAGCAATTTAATGTCATATCTTTGCGAATACATCACATTAAGACACCGCTAATGGGCCCTGAATCATAATAACGTCTTGTTCACGACGTAACGACACTGTTTGATCTGCCGCCTACTTGTACCGCGTGCTCCTTCATTAGGAAAATGCAATCATTACGTTCTAATTACTTTTCGCGCTTGACTGAAACCTGAATGAAAACTGGTTTCTTTAACGGAACTTATTTTAATAAATATCCTTGGACATTTTGCACGGCGTCATCTTGTCCCAAGCTAAGCAATTAAATGCTTGAGTTATGGTAATCATCTGGTTACCATAATATCATCTGGCTGATATACTACTTACATACATTTTTTTTTAATAAACACAATGTTATACATAAGAAACACCCAGATTCAATACAAATGTACAAATGTTCGCAGATCGTACAAAAAGTCTTCCTGCAGCGGAGTTTGAACCCGCAACCTCCTGCGATTTTCGCACGAGAGGTCACCACACCATTAATCCACAATATGTTTTACCTTTCAATAATAAACTCAGTACTATTTTAAATCGCTTCTCTTAAATGCAAAGTATCCGGGTGTCGTAGTGTGAACGTGCACCGACACTCGCAAGGCGCTAGATTTTATTCTAAGATTTTAAAGCACGTTCTGTAGACTAGTGAAATTGCTTTTTGTATTTATAGCTCAATATGAGCTCGTAGACGCTCTACGCTGTAGCACTGCTACGCCGTAGAGCGTCCAAGCTTTTAGCTCACGTGAGTGATAAAAGCTGTAATCTAAAACTGCAACTTGGAAAATGTGTGAGTTTCTCGTCTTGATTGCAGTGTTTGTAAGCTGTGGTATAAATAACTTGAGTTTTGTTTTAATCAGAACGAAGTAAAAATCATAATAAAAAAGATAGTTTGTAGCTCTTCAAATATAACAAAAGTTCGCTCACTTCAAGAGAGCATTCACAGTTCACAAAAAATATTCATTTGATCCAGCTTCATCTGAAATATTCAGCTTCCCGCGGGATCATATCAGCGCACAAATGTGACACCTGAACGCTAAGGCGCAGTGTTGACATGCGAAGAGGAATACTCGGAATACTAGCTTTAGGTTTAGTGCAGACGTGAGACGGGCGGGTACGAGTGCTCCTCGGGTTATATTATGGAATGGTTTAACATTGTGGAGCTTTAGCTGTCATATACTGTGGGTCTTTACTGCCGTCTCGTTGGGAAAGTGAAAAAGGGATAACTGCGACACGTACGAACAAGGTCTCATAGAGCAATTCATTCAAACGCCACTTACAATTATTTACATTGCATGGTCAAGATCTAGGCCCTGGTGTAGAAAATCTTTTACAAAGAAGTTTATTAGGAGAGAGCCGTAGCTCATGGAAATCCGTGGTCTCTACCTAACTATATGGAAGAAGCGTAAGTTGATTTATGTATATACTCGATTTACAGTTGGTTAGTGTAGTTCTGCGTTTATTAATTGATAATTTGCGTGACTATGAATAATTGTAAATTAATAGGAACTGGTAATCATTTATTAAACTTTCGCGATCAGAACACATGATTAAACATATATTTACGGGTATTTATCGCTATTTACCTTTATTTAATTTTAATTTTATCCCGACGTTTCGACTGGATTGCACCAGCCGTGGTCGCGGGCAGACTGAAGAGTTGGAGGTACACCACAGCAAAGCGAAGGCATTTATTTTTCTACCCTCACTTGATCTTCATAAATGTTAATTAGGGCCGGTTCACACTAGGACGGCACACTACACTAACAGTATCTGTACACCGAGAATATTTTATTTGACGAGTACACTTTGCTATTACTGGATTCCACGAGGACGAGAGTCTGAAACCGTCTTCACGATTAAAATTAGAATGTTTCTTAATCTCAATCGCCTCTCGAACCATTCTCTTATAATAGTGCTTCTCGTTGGCAAGGACCTTTGGGTTGTGTAACTCCATCCAGTGATTAGGTCCTGAGTCTACTATGTGCTCTGCTATAGCAGACTTGTTTACTTGTCGATTTTTGACCGCTGCTATGTGTTCCTTAACCCGTTCAGCGACTGTGCGCTTTGTTTGGCCTATGTAGGAACGACCGCAGCTGCAATCAATTTTATAAACACCAGGAACCTGGAAAGGTACTACATCTTTCGGTGTATAGCGATAAATACCCGTAAATATATGTTTAATCATGGTAATCATTTCTAATGTCATCGTTTTTAAATCGATCAACAAACATTTTAATAAATTAATTTCCTGCCGCAAACAAAAAAGGCACACTACACATACGTGCTACGTATGTAACACGAACTGAGTAGCAACTCATCCACTCGAAACTCCATAAAGTAATGCACAACACAAAGAAGAAGCCCATCTTCAAAAAGGCTTTCCTTCCCGACAACACAGAGAGGAAAATAACGCGAGCCTGCGAAATGTTTGTCGGGTGACGTCCGTGTAATTATTGCGAGAGATATAATTATATTTGGTACGAAATAAATTGCAAAGCAATTCGGCCCCTAATACCGAGATGGAGAAATTAATCTGGATGGCAACGCCACGCGCAGTCCGGCTCGGGACGATTACGTCTCGTGCCGATGTGAAGAGGACCCGGAGAATGACATACACACTTTCAAATCAATGATTAATACAATCTAAATAGAGATAAGACTACTATAAAACTTATATGTAGGAGTAAAGTTCGTATAAGCTAGTAATTAATCTCGTTCGAATTTTAAGGCATAGTGTCGTGACAAAGTAAAACTAACTAGCAACCCAAAGTGGCATCTAAAACTGAAATACAGAAGAGCTCAGTTGGTATAGTCATTTTACTCCACAGTCTATCGATAATAAAAATTTAAGCTGCACCACGATCTCTAGAGTTGGAAACTTTGTTAAAACTCAAATGTGTTAATATAGGGTTAGAGCGCAAATAGAGATCTGCAAAAAGCATATCAGTAAAGGTATCTTTGTTACGTAACTAAGCTGGGTATCGCGATACACGTAGGTTCTTGCGCCTAATAGTTGTAATGGGGGTCGCCGACTAAATTCAATTAGAAAACTTGCTACGAAATAATCAAATAGTTTTAAACTTGTGTTTAATTAAACAGCACTCGGTTCGCGGGACAAAGGACCATCGCGATATTGGAGCAGCTTATTACAAACAGCTGGTTAAGTCACTGCTAAGTAGAGTTTAGTGACTAGACATTGCGTAATGTTTCAAATCAAAAGCTTATTTTAGAACAAGTAAATATATAGGTTTAGTTCATAGTTTTTGCTTGATATTAATAACGACAACATAGACGCTTGAAATATTCACAGAATGGTACGAAACCCTTCGTGCACGAGTGCGACTCTCACTTGGCCGATTTTTGATTACCTACTTTTAATAATATTGCATGTAAAGGTTATTAGTGCAACTGAATAAATTAATAATTTTTTATGATAGTTTTTCCACTATTTTTAACTCCTTGAGTGTTTTCTTAAGTTTTTATCTTAGATAGTTAGCGTTTTGGTTTTAACTGTAAGCTTTCTGTCATAACCGTATTAAAAAAATAAATAAATAAATAAGAGTCATAATCAACAAGAATGAAATAACTATTATCATACCAACCTCGTGTTTTATTGATATGGATATTATTAATTATAATTGAACAAGCTCAATAATATAAGCTAGTTATTGTAGTTATATCGAGAAGCGCACGCGCTGATCTCGTTCAGCGATAGCATCTCCTCCACGTCCGCATCGAATCCAACTCCGAACCCTCGCGGTCTACCACTCTACAGCGAACTAGTTGTTTATTGTAAGTACAATAAAAGTACAAAAGCCGCTATGGCCACAAGTGGATTAGTGCCTCGACTTTCAATATGAAGGTCGTCGGTTCAAATCCTGTCGTGCATCGTATCGAAAAATGTATATGCGTATTAACACTGAACGGTGAAGAGAAATATCGTAAAGATATCAGAGGGCCTAGCCAACCGGCATTCGCTATTAAGCGATTCAATTTCTATCATCGCTACACCTTTGATTTGACATTTCTGATCGCTCGAGTTTTCGTCATCGAATGTCAATTCCTATACATTTTTTTTAGTTTCTAATCGAAAGCGATTGTCGAAATGTAACATGGCTAGGGCTTCAGTTAGCAGTAGTATCGATGGGCTTGCAACATGTCACGCATGGAATATCTATTTCTCAAAAAGTGGGCATGTACCATATAAAATTTGGATAATAGACCCTTGGAAATCTTGAAGAGATCTAAAATTTCCGTAAATATATGAAAGAATATGTCTACGCAACTTGGGTGTACAGTCGTTATCAAATTTCATTTCAGTTTACAATTCGTGTGCACAAATTCTGCACTAACGAGCGAACTGAAATATAAAATATTGATTGAGTTAGAACAAAAGGTATCGAACTAATTTCATCCGTGAAGCGATATTCGCAAACTATCCGATGCGATCCGCCATATTGTCATCAGCACACGCAGGACAATCTGCTATTTTGCGAACTCTCATAAAAATATTGCGAGGATAAAATGTAACAGCTGCATACACACTGAAATAACTGCATAACCCGCATGACGCTGACATAACAATAATTCCAAATAGTAAAACAGATCACCAATTCGTTTGGAAAGCAAATATTTTCATTATATTACTGGAAATTCCATTTGAATGGTATTTCTATTGGGACAGGTCATCAGTGGGATTGAATCAGACCCTCCGTGCACAAGTGCTTACGTTTTATTGGAGCTGGGTAATGGAGGCGACCGACGCGGCGGGTCGCATAACCGAATAAAGGGTATTATCTAATCGTCAATATGAAGGCTAATTCCGACCCGTGGTAATGAGTTGTAGCATGCAGATGTGTACGAGTGCCCGCCACAGCGCTCGCTGTGCAGTTGGTTCTCTTTAGCAGGGCTCATAGTATTTATAGTAAAACTTGGAATATACATAGTTTATGACTTGGAATAACACATATGATGCTTATAATCCCACGCGAACCATGCCGCACTAACTAGTGATTTACCTGGAAAGTGTTAGCTTATGTGTTCCAAGTCATAAACTATGTATATTCCAAGTTTCATCAAAATCCGTTTAGTAGTTTCCGTGTGAGTAATAAAAACCGTTCCATACAAACTTTCGCGTTTATATTATTAGTGAGGTGGGATAGTTCAACACACTAGCAGACCTGTAGTCATTATTACAAATACTTCGTATCGAATCTCTTACAATAAACTCTGAAGTTCAACATTTCTGATCAGGTGACTTATAATCGTTGATATTTTGTCTGTTACTTACAGTTACAGTTTTCGCGATTGTGTATAACTTGACATATTAGCAGGTACGACGTAGGAAAATAACTATTAAATACGGATACCTAATTGTAATAAAGATATAAAATAAGCAGTGGTTTATGTTTATCAATTGCCAGTAGCGAGACCTGCCCTAGTTACTTTTGTATAAAAGTGAGGTCACCGTTCACTGCGCGCTGTGGTTCGGTGTGTATTCCGGTCACGTATTTGTGCGCTGGGCGCGGCCGCGGGCAGCGTCGCCGCTTGGTGCGGCCGCGGTCATGACATCCCGGACCGGGACGAGACGAGCACTGATTCAGAGGACTTGCAACTATTTTGTGAGCTTTTATCATAGCACGTGGGTTTATTGATTTGAAATAATTTGATTGATTTGATTTGATTGATGAGATTCAATAGTGAAAATTGTTCTTGATTCTAGGTTAAAAAGGGTGTTTTTCAGTTCAAATTGCTTAAAGTTTCAAAGATCTTTTTTGTATTTCATTAAAATTGAGGAGATCTACCATCAATTGACTACTTTAGACTGACGATGATGATGATTTATGTTTCTTATTAGAATAAACGACAGTGAAACCATATCAGATGTCCTTGTGATACTAACGATAGAACAGATGAAACCTTTTCAATCAACATAATAAAAGTTTAATCTGTCACTAACAGCTAGTAACGCTGCTATTGGCTGGAAGACATGTCAGGCTTCCATCGAATATTAAATCGTGTCGAGTCAATTACTTCATGGTTCAGAATCAAAAGTTCAATACAATTAAATCCATTTACAGCTTTCAGTCGCAACTTTAAACTCATGTTTATGAATTTAAAATACTGACTGACTTTTGTTCTGATACTATTCATGCTCATTTAGACTGCCGTGCGCCGTGTAACCGGGTTACTTATTTTAATTCTAAATTTTTGTTAGAGGAAAAAGCCTCATTGCTTCTAACACGGTTGTAAAGGTATTTGTGGTTTTGTATCATCATTATCATCATATCAGCCCATTTCTACCCACTACTGGGTATAGGCCTTCTCTTTATCACGCCTTTCTTCCGATCCCTTGCGAGTCTCATCCACTGATTTCCGACTAAGTTGACGATGTCGTTCGACCATCGGGCGGGTGGTTTGCCTCTTGGTCGTTGGTTTTGTATCATCATCATCATCCGCAGCCCGATCTCTCCCACTGCTGGGTATAGGCCTCCCTTCGTTCTTGTCATTTCTCCCGGTTTTGTATAGTTTGCGGTTAAATTGTTTGCAATACCACAGATAAATATAACTAAAACTGGCATTGAAATACGATAGCAACACTGGTGAACTTTTGTTCATGCTATAATAAGATATTTTAAGCCAGTCCGGTCTAACGAGCACTCACTTTTACAAGCGCGTTGAGGCGCGATTCACGATGCTCAGAAGGGAAGGCCGAGCCTGTTTACTGACCACTAAACCACGTTGACGATTTGCATAAATATTATTAGAGTAATTCCCATACGGAGTTGTAAACCTTTCGCTATGTTGAAGAGCTGTAATTTATTTTCAACACGAAATGAAGGTAGCATTGCATCTTGCTAGAGTTATTGAAATATAGCTCTTAGCTAGTTTGTTTCAAGTCCGGTTTTAGTATAAATACCGCTACGGGAGTAATTTGTTCAAGGTGCATCTGTACAAGCATTTCTGTACTTTTGTAGTGTAAGGTAACTTGTATGAGTTAGTGTCCTTACCTAGTGACATTGTTTCTAGGTCGCATAAATGCATGACAAACTAACTACTACTATTATATTGATATTTGTGTGTGATATATTGTCACATATTTAATTATAAGTGTCTCTCACTTGGTGTAAACCAATATCAATGTACTCGTACTAACGTATCTGATCTAGTATAATATTATTGTTCAAGTGATTGTTCCATTTGTTTTGAACCAACAACAGAAGCTATAGCCGCTAAAATATAATTAATAACCAACAAGTATAATTAATAAGCAAATAAGGCGAGTGTGAATCGTTCGTTCGTATCAAAGACGATTAATATCTAGAAGACAGACAAAGGCCATACACAAAATCGTAACCCGATCCCGCAGTACCAGATAGCCTGAAAACTTTAAAACATCAATTTTATCCAAGAAATTTCAATACTTAGTAGTAGGTAGCAACAATATTCAATATTTAAACATTTTTAACTAGAAAGTAATTGAAATTTCTTGGATAAAATTGATGTTTTAGAGTTTTCAGGCTATTTTTTAGGGTTACGATTTTGTGTATGGCCTTTGTCTGTCTTCTAGATATAAATCGTCTTTGGTTCGTATGAGCAAGTGGCCAACTCTGGTGACGGAGTTTTTAGGCCGCCTAAAGGCCTAAAAACGAGTGTGAATAGGATATCTGAAAGGGAAAGATCTAGGCCAGACCAAGGATC
Organism: Xanthorhoe designata; assembly: GCA_963582015.1. Taxonomy (NCBI): domain Eukaryota; kingdom Metazoa; phylum Arthropoda; class Insecta; order Lepidoptera; family Geometridae; genus Xanthorhoe; species Xanthorhoe designata. The sequence goes on along the minus strand of OY757047.1, from coordinate 11,203,552 downwards.
TAGAATTGGTGACATTTTAGGGAAAAGCCAGGTCAAAAGTAGCCTAAACTAGAGAGCTTTTATGAAGAATGTAATGGGAATGAATGAGGCGAAAGAGGTACTCGTATGTCAGGATCGTAGCAACTGAAGATCCGTGGTCTCCTACTTTTATTTGAAAAAGACCAAATTTTAAGTTTGTATGTATTAAGATTTCTTTTGGTTTGTTATAATTTTCCGACCAAAAAACGTTGTACTGTTTAAGTTTTACTGTTTAATAAAAGTTGTGATTTAATAGGCTGCTTTAACACAGTAATTAGGTTATTCTACAAAATAACTCGTTGCTTTGAGTCGTGTCCCATTTGTTAGCAGTGTAATGAAGGCTTCTAGGAACGTCTCGTATTATTTTATTGTTAGGTACTCTAAGTGTGGGAGTCGACAGTTGTAGGAGTAAAGGCCAGCGGTAGACACTGTGACAATCTATTATTGTATAGTTTATTTATTATTTTTACAGTGTTAAACCACACTTAGGTATTGGATATTTCATTATAAATGAAAAATCTTACTAAAAGTTAACAGCTCCGGCAGGATTCGAACCTGCGTAGATACAAGCGATCGCTCTTTTTCAAGCCAATTTTCAGGCCTCGGCTTACAGGGTCCGTAGCCTAGTGGTCAGGCAGCTCGGCTTAAGAAGGCTTGTATCTACGCAGGTTCGAATCCTGCCGGAGCCGTTAACTCTTAGTAAGATTTTTCATTTATAATGAAAAATCTATTATTGGTTGAGAAAACTAAGATGGGAACTAAATGACTGTATTACAAAAAAACGCCGATTGGGAGTCGCTGCACTAAAAATGACTTCTATCTCAACATAATTTAAATAAAATCCACTTATGTAAAATGATTATCATTCGTTAAATACATGTAGTTAAAAGTAATATAACAACGAAAATAGTCGCGTGTGAACAGCGAGCGATGTCAATGGGACGTACACTTAACATGACAGATATCGTGTTTCACAATTATTGTGCCAGCAAGTATACTCACTAATATTATTAGGAGACAAAATTGTTTGTCGCATTTACGTGGAACTACTGATCCTATCAGGGAATTCTTTCACCGATATAAATACCGGTTTATTTTTTGAAAGCGACTAAATATATTATTTTATCTAAATTTTGGCTGTGGGAATTTTGTAACAAAATAGAATTTATGAGAATATTTTTTGTTTACGTGGTTCTAAAATGAAGTTAGACTTTGTCTTTTTTAAACTTTCGCGATCAGGGGGCCTATTATGAACTCTTAAGAGTTCGGTGACGTGGCTCGGCAAAGTCAATGTGACGCGCGTTCTAAAGAGCGTGTAATAGTAAGAGACGGAACTGCCATATAAAAAAAAGATCTATGAAAAAAAGGAATTTGCTTTCAACGTTACAAAACCAAACTACGCCATACTGCCAAGATAGTAAAAACAAAGCATTATAACTAGAGATGTACCTTAGTGACTATCGATAATTTATCGATATCGGCTCTAGGTGGGATTTCTGGATTCCATAATTCTTATTCATGATTTTTTGTATTTCTTACAAATAAAAGAATGAAATTTATCTATTAATTTATTTGAACATAAGTTATTTCGGTGGCGATAAATCGATCTAGCTAGGATTCATTTTTAGAAAACGACGTTTTATCCGTGTTTTCAGGCAATGATTGTCATCCAGGTACTTTCATTATAGTGACGATGATCATCAAGCTTTTGTTTATGCTTCGCCATGCTGCTTCGATTTTTTTGTATAGGTTTATAGGTTATCTGCAACAAAATTTGTTGTATTAATATATTAAAAAGCATCAAAGATAAAGATAATATTTCAATGATAAAACACTTAGGCTCAACTCACAAAAGAGCGGCGAAGCGCAGCGAAGCGGAGCGTGGTTTCAGTGTCATATGAAATTTAACTTTATTTTCATTACTATAATTACTATAATAGGTTAGTACTTATTATCGCAGAGAAGGCGCGCGTATTCGAATTCGCTCGGTCTCGGACTCGGTCGAGTTTCTCATGCGATAATAAGTATATAGTAGGTAATGAAAATAAAGTTAAAATTCATATGACACTGAAACCGCGCTTCGCTTCGCCGCTCTTTTAGTGTGAGTTGAGCCTTATGCATCCGTCCTAATAGAACGCGATTACGCTATTATCGCGTAAGTAAGCGATGCGACCATCGTGTCGGTCACGTCATTCTAGTCTTCATCGTTCTAGCATCACGTGAATACTGGTTAGGACACCTATTCCTTATCAGAATGTTTGATAAAAAATTAACATGATATAATGCAAAACCTACTAGGTACCTATAAAATAATGTCTAAGTTGCGTAAATTATGGTTTATGTATCTAAACAAAAAAAAAAACTTTACAAAACATAGCAATCAAACAAATTAATTAGAACGAATCATTTCAGTTTCGTAAAACCAAATATCGATATCGATAAATCTAGGTTGATGTGTGTCAAGCACTATATATTGTTTACATGCGTTATGAGGATAATTTTCTTGCAAAAAACACTGAAACCTTTACGAATTGTATCATAAGTTTACTTAATTTTGATATTAAGTGGCATAAAATTGCTTACCAATCTATATCTAATGGAAATTTAGACATAAAATAAGTTTATTGTCATCCAGACGGCATGTTCTTTCTTACACCACACATTTCACATGTTATTTTAGTCATTTTACTTCCACGATCAAACACTATAACAGCCTACAAGATAAATTAAAGTTTTAGACAGTATTTAGTGAACTATAGCGATTTTATAACAAAAATGTATGTACGAAACAAACAAGACTTTGTGAAGTTTTTGAATTGACACAGATTAAAATGATTGATGACGGTGTACTTCTTCGTTCTTATGTTCGTTCATTCGTTCTTACTATATTCCGTCTATGTCGGAGTGTCCTACTTTAGTATAGCTCTATAGAGTTTCCAGTGCTCTTCGTTATTTGAACGGGTTACGGAACGGCCATAAAAAAGAAAGCAAATTTCTTACAATCGTGTTTTCGTTCAAAGTTGGCACTAGTATAGTTGTCATAGCTATTTTGCAAGAAATTTGCTTGTCTCCCGTAGTCCCAAAAATTATGACTGAAAATTGTTTTTATTCTTCACACAGTGTTGTTTTTCTGTTACTAGACCATATAAGCTATGTTTCTAACAGAAGGAAACTTAAAATATTCTAGTGTTTAATACTAAATAAATGTAAAGAAAACATGTCTTCTATGATGTAAAAATATGCAAAATGCGATTCGGTTTAATTTCACTTTAGCTAAGTATTTTGAAAAAAGCTTCTGGCAGAGACCTAGATAAATGCTATCCTAATACGAATAATACCATACTATGCTGAAGATATGCGCAAATTTCAAATGGTTATGGTATTACGTTTGTATGGGTAACTCGTACAGCTCAGAAGCCTTAATTCCAGGCAATATACGCCGTAAACTGAACTGCCCGCCATTTTTGTATTATGAACTTCTAATACAAGCCTGTCAGCGGTCACGTGACACTTGACCGACTTCTGAACGAAAACTGGCTGGAAATACCGTACTACGAGTGGTCATTTGACATTTTTATCGATGTTTTATCTGTCAAATCAAACCATTCTGTTAACGTTGAGACAATTGAGCTTTTAGTGAATTGTTTTGGAGTTTTGGTTGTTAAAAAATATTGTTTTCGGCAAATAAAAATGAGTGGAGAGTTAGAAATGTTCGAGTTCTTGGAGAGTGATTATTCACAGGAAGAATACAAATATGAAAGTACAGAGAAAACGGCTCCGAGATGAGTGCAATCCGTTTTCTATGAGCGACGCCCAATTCATCAATCGGTAACGGTTGTCGAAAGAATTGGTGTGTAATCTTTTGGATGACTTAAAACCGCATTCGCCAAAACCGACGAAATCCACAGATTATCTTTGGAGACTAATTTATTATTATTATTTATTATAAATAGATAGTAAATTGAATAAACAAGACTAACAACCCTAAGTATCGAAATCTACCTAGAATACGGGAACCCATTTCGTCTCCGAAAATCGATTGTCCGTAAATCACAATCAATAACAAGTGTCTCCGAAACATAGGAATCCATAATATTATGGTCCCATAACTATAGTTTGTAATAAGGTATTGTTCATCCTTATGCTCTTAATGCATAAATTTATGTTACCTAATATTATAATCCCTAATTTTAATCGTTATAAACATACGTATCATAATAATAAAAAATCATAACACTTTCACTTCCGAATAATGATGTTTTCGAATGTTTATAATTATGTAAAAAAGAAATAACTTAGGTTGTATCCACCCAGATCGAAATCAGTTGGTTAGGTTAGGTTTGAACAGTGACCACTAACGCGCGAGGCGAGCGAGCGTAGCGAGCGGGCCGTGGTAGCGGCCGCCGAAGCGCCAATAAAATGTGGAATAAAAGTAATCAGCCACCCAGATCGAAATCAGTTGGTTAGGTTAGGTTTGAACAGTGACCACTAACGCGCGAGGCGAGCGAGCGTAGCGAGCGTGCCGCGGTAGCGGCCGCCGAAGCGCCAATAAAATGTGGAATATAAGTAATCAGCCACCAAGATCGAAATCAGTTGGTTAGGTTAGGTTTGAACAGTGACGGGGGACCCCCCACAGTGCTTGCGTCCACGTCGCGTCCCCTGGAAACGATCCCCAGTTCTGACCACCGTAACGGAGTGGCAGACTGGGCTCGGCTAAAGTGCACTGTGCGTTGTAGATTTTCTTGCGGTTTTCTACAACACTGGCGGAGGCAATGCCGAAATTGCCTAAACCTGCGCGGGACGCCTCCGGGCGTTTCCTAAAAGGCCCTTCTCAGGGCCAACCCGACGACGGAAAGGCGGTAGGCCTATGCGGTCGGTCGAACGAGTTGTCGGACTCGGAGTCGGACGCCAGTTCGATGTCGGAGGGCCCTCTCGTGGCGATCACGGAGGGCCAATCGAGAAAGCGGGCCTTTTTGAAGGACGGATCTGGCTCCTCGGAGTCGGCGACTACTTCGAGGAGCAAGCCTAAGCTTTTGAAAGCAAAGGCAAAAAAGCGGGTCGCAATTGCCGATACCCACGAGGTGGGTCTGGCCGATGCCCAACGCCAGCTTAACCTGGCTCGTCGGGTGCAGCTCCAGCAGGACCTGGAAGAGCAGGTCGCTGCTAAGGAGCAGTAGGCGCGTGTTGCGCGAGCCAAGGCTGGCTACGGCGCATCAAGCGTCCGTTATGAGGACCACTCCCTGGCCGAGCTGGAGCGCATGGCTCAGGAGGACGAGCAGGAGATCGTGGAGGTCGCCTCTAAGTCCTCTAACCTGAAGGGGACTTTCCAGAAGTCCCTAAAATGCAGGGCCGCAAGCATGCGCGGCATCGTCCGGGAGCTGGTGCAGCGCACCGCCACGGACGAGACGCGGCAACTGCAGGCGACGGTCGATCGTCTGCAGTCGGAGGTCAGCCAGCTGCACACGAAGCTGGCTGAAGTCACGGCCCGGCCTACTCAGGCTGGCCCACAACCGGCGGCTGCCGAAGCCACGGTCCGGTCTACTCAGGCCGATCCAAAACCGGCGCCGGCGACTGAAGGTCCCTCCTCCTCCTCCTCCAACCTTGAGGATATCATCCGCAAGGTTGTCATGGAGGAGAGGGCTTTCACGCGAGCCTGCCTCGATGGCATCGAGGACAGGCTCTTGCCGGAGAAGCGCGTCCGTCCGCCACTAGCGGCAGACAAGAGGCCGAACCAGCCGGGGCCATCCTCCCAACCGGAGGACGCCCAACTCCCCTCGACCACTCCGTCAAATCAGCCGTGGACGGAAGTGGTCAACAAGAGAAAGGGCAAGGCCAATAAAAAGGCGAAAAAGGCCGCCGCCGCCCCTGCCACCCCCGCCGCCACCCCTTCCTGCCCGTCCCAGGCGACCGGCAAGGGCAAGGGGAAGGGGAAAAAGTCGGCCCCTAAGCCCGCCGCCGCTGCCCCCGCAGCCAAAAGGGCCCCCGCCGGTGGGAGGAAGCCTCTAATTCCTCCCAAGACCGCGGCCGTCGTGGTGACACTCACCGTGGAGGCCGCGGAGCGGGGTGAAACGTACGAGTCCGTTCTCAAGCGGGCTCGTACAAACGCCGATCCCACCCAGCTTGGCATCGGAGCCGTCACGTGCCGCCGGACCCAAGCCGGGGCTCGAATTTTCGAGTTCCCGGGGGCCCAGGGCGGCGCCAACGCGGACCTCTTCGCAGGTAAACTGCGAGAGGTCATCGCGGACGCGGCCAAGGTGGTCCGGCCAGTCAAGTCGGCGGCCTTGGAGGTGACCGATCTAGATGACTCGGTCACCAAAGAGGAGGTGGTGGCGGCGATCGCAGCCATTGGGGGCTGCGACCCCGCAGCGGTGCAAGGACGGGACATCAGGCCCGGCCGCGGTGGCATGGGCACTATCCGCCTTGAGTGCCCAGTCGCCACTGCCAAAGCCGTCGTCGCCAAGGGGCGGCTCGCTGTGGGTTTTAGCTCCTGCCGGGTCCAAGCACTTGAAGACCAGCCTCTGCGCTGCTTCAGGTGCTTTGGGATCGGGCACACGCGGGCCCTCTGTCCGTCCAAGGTGGATAGGACGGACAGCTGCTACCGCTGCGGCCAGGAGGGGCATAAGTCCGCCTCCTGCAAGGCCACCACGCCGCGCTGCGCTGTGTGCGCAGCTAGTGGCCGTCCAGCAGGCCACGTCATGAAGGGGAGGAACTGTAATCCTCCCCCGAAGAAGGGCAAAGCGCAGGCGCCGACCCCGCCTGCCGCCGCTGCAACCGCCGCCCCTGAACCAGGGACCTCGGCGGCTGATGAGGGAGGTGCGATGTCCGATTAAATGGATAGGGTCGAACATCGCATCCTCCAGGCGAACATCAACCACTGCAAAGCAGCCCAGGACCTGCTAATGCAGGTCATGGCTGAGTGGTTGGTGGACGTGGCGGTGGTCGCCGAGCCGTATTCGGTCCCCAGTCGTTGGCTGGGTGATCGGGACGGCTTGGTGGCATTGGTGGCGCGGTCTTCCACAGACTCCCCTCCCCTCTCGCTCTTAGAGAGGGGACCGGGATACGTGGCCGCCGCGTGGGGAGAAATAGCCCTGGTGGGCGTGTATTTCTCCCCAAACCGCCCTCTTCAGGACTTCGAGAACTTCCTCGGAGTCCTCAAGGCGGTTGTGGGAAGGGCGGCGCCGCGTCAGGTCGCCATCTTAGGCGACCTGAACGCTTGGTCGACGGCCTGGGGCAACCCGACGAACAACGTCAGGGGATGCCCCGTCGAACTCTGGGCGGCGTCGTCCGGAGTGTCCCTCCTCAATAGAGGGACGGTTCAGACGTGTGTGCGGCGATGGGGAGGGTCAGTGGTGGACGTCTCGTTCGCCACCCCCATCTTGGCCGCCCGCGTCGTGAACTGGCGGGTGGAGATGATGGAGACATTGTCGGACCACCGATACGTGCGGTTCGACATCTCCATCAACCCCAGCCCCCGGACGACGGCCCCCCAAGGCCGATCGACCTTCCCGCGGTGGGCCCTTACCCGCCTCGACCGCGAGGCGGCTAGGGAGGCGACGTTCATCCAGGACTGGCTCACGCCTCCTGTCCAAGTCATGGACGTGGACGCCGCAGCGGCGGAACTCCGGAGGTCCCTGACCGAGGTGTGCAACTCCAGCATGCCTCGGTCTCGCCGTCCGCCCCCCCGACGCGCCGTGTACTGGTGGTCGGAGGAACTGGCGGGGCTCCGGGCCGCCTGCGTGGCGGCAAGGCGGGAGTATGCGCGGAGTAGAAGGCGCAGCCGGCGAGACCCCGAGGAGGAGGACCGTCTCTACGCCTCTTATGTAGAGGCAAAGACGGTCCTCAAGTCAGCGATGGCCGCCGCAGATGATGCGGCGCGAGCCGAGATGCTGGAGGGTCTCGACAGGGATCCGTACGGGAGACCATATAAGGCGGCGCGGAACAAACTGCGCCCCTTTGGTCCCCCACTAACGGAGTCCCTGGAGCCGGCATTGCTGGATGGGGTGGTCCGGTCCCTGTTTCCACCAGGGACCAATTTCACCCCACCAGTAATGGACCCCCCGCAGGGTGCTCCTTCCCCGGAGGAGGAAGTCCCTCCGGTCACGGTGGAGGAGCTGGCTGCGGAGGTCCTTCGCCTCCGCGCCAAGAAGACGGCCCCCGGGCCGGACGGCGTGCCAGCGCGAGTGGTGGCTCTAGCCACCACCCATATGGAGGGCAGGTTTCGGGACCTCTTCAGCGCGTGTTTTGCGTCTGGGAGGTTTCCGAAACCATGGAAGGAGGGGCAGTTGTGCCTCCTCCGAAAGGAGGGACGCCCGGCAGACTCCCCCTCGGCATACCGGCCCATCGTTCTGCTCGATGAGGTCGGTAAGATGTTCGAGGGGATAGTCGCCAGCCGGCTAAATGGCCTCCTGCTGGAGGTGGGGCCGAACCTGTCGGACGCCCAATTCGGTTTTCGAAGGAGGCGTTCGACAGTGGACGCGCTGGCCCGGCTCAAGGGCCAGGTGAGGGAGGCCGTGGAGGTGGGTGACGGGGTGTTGGCTGTGTCATTCGACATAGCCAACGCGTTCAACTCCGTCCCCCACTCCACAATCCTTGAGGCGCTCCGTTACCATGGAGCGCCTCAGTACTTGCGGGGCCTTCTGGCCAGCTACTTGGAGGACCGAGCAGTCCTCCTGGTGGATAAAGCTGGCCAGATGCGGCGGTACGGCGCGGAGTCCGGTGTTCCACAGGGGTCTGTCCTAGGACCACTCCTGTGGAACATCGGCTTCGACTGGCTCCTGCGGGGAGCTCTCCTCCGTGGCACGAGTGTCATCTGCTATGCGGATGACACTCTCCTCACTGCCCGGGGGGGGAGCTTTAGGGAGGCGGCGAGCTTGGCCTCAGCCGGCGGATGCCTGGTCGCGGGAAGGATCCGTCGGCTTGGATTGGGGGTCGCGCTGCACAAGACCGAGGCCGTGTTCTTCCACGGGCCTAGGCAGCGCGTCCCACCTGACGCCCATATAGTCGTGGAGGGCGTCAGGGTTGAGGTAAAGGCCCAGATGAAATATCTGGGCCTTGTGCTCGACAGCAGGTGGCGCTTCGGCCCGCATTTCAGCGGGCTGTCGACGCGCCTGCTAAAGGTCGCGGGTGCCCTCGCTTGGCTCCTCCCAAACCTGGGAGGGCCAAAAGCGCGATGCCGGCAGCTGTATGCCGGCATTTTAAAAAGCATGGCCCTCTACGGGGCCCCCATCTGGGCGGACTCCCTCCAAAGGAGGGAGAATGCCGCCGCGATCCGTAGGCCCCAAAGGGCCATCGCGCAGCGGGTGGCGAGGGCCTACCGGTCGGTGGGGTTCGCGGCGGCGTGCGCTCTGGCGGGCACCCCTCCTTGGGAGCTCGAGGCGTGGGTGCTCGCCAGAGTGTACGAGTGGACGGCGGGGCGAAGGGCGCTCGATGAGCGCGTCGCCCCAGAAGAGCGGGAGGCCGTCCGGCGGCAGGCGAGGGACGCGATCGTCCAACATTGGACGGAGGACCTCGCCTCCGCCGCGTTTGGCCGCCGAACGCTGGACGCTCTCGGGCCAGTCCTACAGGATTGGCTCGAGCGGCCCCACGGCTTCCTCTCTTTCCGTATGGTGCAGGTGCTATCCGGGCACGGATGCTTCGGATCGTACCTGCACCGGATCGGAAGAGAGGAGGCCCCGCTGTGCCACGAGTGTGGCGCAGCTGAGGACACGGCGCAGCACACCCTCGAGGTGTGCCCGTCGTGGTCCGAGCCTCGTCGCGGCCTGACGACGATTGTCGGGCCGGACCTCTCGCTTCCCGGTGTGGTCGAATCCATGCTAGGGAGCGAGGTGGCCTGGGCTGCAGTCGCCTCCTTCTGCGAGGAAGTGATGTCGCAGAAGGAGGCGGCAGAGCGCGCGCGGGAGGAGGACCCTCTCGCTGCGCCGCGGAGAAGGAGAAGAAGAGGAAGGCCGAGAAGGGGTGGGTGAAGGCGATCGTTAATCGTCTTCCCTCGCCCCATGGTGGTGAATAGCGGGAGACAGGCGCGGGGGTGCCCTCTCCCGCATTGCACCTATTCACCACCTCCGTCGGGCGGGAACGGCCGTTCTGTCGTTCCCGGGCCCCTCCCTCTAGGGAGGGGTGTGCTGGCCCCGCTGTAAAGGTGGGGGCTCGTCGGCGGGGGACTGGACGTAAAGGCTCTGCCGGATTCCCAGTCCTCCTCCAAAAGACGATGCAGGACAGCCGCTGGGTCGTTTAGTGGGTATACCGGTGTCTAGACCGGGGAGTCCCACATATCCCCCCCATCCCCCAATGGGGGGGAATGCGTAATGCATTTTTCCCAGCGTCAAAAAAAAAAAAAAAAAAAAAAAAAAAAAAAAAGGTTTGAACAGTGACCACTAACGCGCAAGGCGAGCGAGCGTAGCGAGCGGGCCGCGGTAGCGGCCGCCGAAGCGCCAATAAAATGTGGAATAAAAGTGATCAGCCACCCAGATCAAAATCAGTTACATTCCCTATGCTGCCTTGTGCTTGAGACACAATGTTCTTATCCAAAATGAAGTGTTCAAAAAATTTAGGAATACCCAACATTATTTTCATAAACTATTATGAAAATAAAGTTATGAGTTAGTTTCATTATAGATTATGTTATTTATTGAGAATGAATTTATGTATTTTAAACATTAGGGATGCCGATATTAGCCGTAACTATATTAGGGATCCTTATATTATAGATCCTGATTATACGGGCAATCGATGATTATGAAAACCCAATTTATAGATTTTTATTTTAGGGGTATAAAATTTCGGAGACAAAATAGAGACCCCTAGAATACATACGCCATTCTACACTGAACACCAATGAAACTACATATTAGGTACTCACAAGCTCTAAACAACACTTACTAAAAGTTGTCGGAGATTATTGTCATCACTTTTAGATTCTCAAGTGGATGTACAAAAGTTAAAAAACGAGGAACTTCCCGCCGTGTGTAGTGGCGGTATGACGACGATCCGTTCAGAAACCTAATACTTAATTAATAACATTTTGACAAATCATAATAAGTACTTAATTATATATTGAAGGTAATGAAATTCCTAACACAACGCTCATTGTTTGATATATTGTATCAACATTTTATTGAAATGAATTGTTTTTCTCACTAAATGTGTTAGAAAATAAAACCGTAACATTTCGAAAAACATCCAGCGGTATTTCTGAACGTTGCGGACGAAACTTGAAACCCGGCCATAGACAACGTATCCAGCCAAAATCCAGCCAGAGTTAGGTACCTCATATTACGAAAAATAACAAGGCAGTATTAGGCCGTAAACTGAACTGCCTGGAACTTGGATGGTTAGTAAAAAGTTTGTATTAGGCCCCCAGAACACATTATAAAACATATTATTATGCAATCGGGTATTTATCACGAATTTTACCTTTAATATTCACCCGACGTTTCGACCGGATTGCATGTTATGTTTTATAATGAAGTTAGACTTATTTTCAAAATGTATGCGTGGAGTACGATTTTAATATAGTTGGACACGGGCTGGCTAGTTTAATAATATACTGCACTCTCCCAACCAACAGACAATTTACAAAATCTGATAAGTATTAAATTTTAACGTCGGTATAGTCAGCAACAAAACTTACAATTATTGACATCTACAGATTAAATCAGTAAATTTATCATGATTATTATATTTTGTGTCAGTAATTATTTAATTTTGAAAACTTAATCCTTGGCACAACTTTTAAAACACGTTAAAAAATTATGTGTACATTTTTGGCGACAGTACCATTTTTGTCAGCATCCGTCATAAAGCACACACTGGCCTTTACTGGTTTTTATTTTATTAAAACTGGCTACACCTGCTCCTGCCCCCCCCCCCCTCCTGCACCCCTCTGTCCCCCCTCACCCCTGCCTCTGCCAAAACGCGAACACTTCCTTCCACCATACTTTTTGCAGTTTATTCAATTTTCTCGCTGTACGGTTGTTTGTGTACAGTCCGAGATATTTTATATTATGAACTTAATGGAGGTTTCGTTCTAAGATTTGCTGCTGGAGTGAACTTACAAAAGCTCTCGGATTCTTTATTCCTTTGACGTGAAAGGGATCCTGAGAAAGGTTCGTATTTATACTCTAGCGCAGTTTGTTTTGCACTTGGATTACTTTTTACAATTCAAAATGTCTTATTAACTATAGCCGCAGTGTAGGGATAGAAATTACTGAATTTAATACATATAAATGTGACAAAACCAACACAGACAATTGTCAAATGGGTTGCGCGTTTGCACTAGTCACGTGATTTGACCATTGTTTAGTTAATTTTGATGATCTGCGTTCGAGAAACCGGCTGAAAATCTATCATTTCACACGTCAGTTTTACAGTAGAAGTCCCTGAGGAATCATCTATCGCAGTGAGTGGACGTCAGTCGGCGGGAACTCCTGAACGTTGCGAAAGTTCCTCGAGCGCGCACAAAGGGACGTGCCAAGCTTGAGAATCACACTTGTCAGAGCACACATTACTCTTTCTCTCATAAATTCATGTTACGTTAGTTTTGATGCTTCTGAAAATTTATGAAAGTTTCATATAAATTGCGGTTAATATTTTCCACCTCGTCAGTACAAAACAGCTTGTGTAAACAGCGGAGAGGAAAACGCTTAAATTCCATTAAAATAAAACTTATTTAGAGAATGATTTGTGCGCTTTGAAAACGGACAAAATTTATTCGAAGCTATAAAAATATCGTCGCGTTGTGAACGTCACATGCCAGAGTGACGGAGAATTCAGATATATTATTACCCTCAAGTGTGCCTTTATGGAGACGAAGTCGAACTGCCCTTTTTACGTATATTAAAAGTTATGTGAACTTTCGAATTCCACAAATCACTCTGGAAACTTCCGGCATACAATATCAACATTTCGTATACAATTAAAGATATAAATAAATACTCCAAAAGTTAAGTTTACGGGAACCAGCTGCGCCCTCTGTTCTATCGCAAACAATCACAAACAAACAAACTTTTAAATCAATTACCTGCGAATAACAAAATCATTTTGCAGCAAACTCGTAAACGTTTCAAAAATGTATTATTTCATTTGTATATTACCCTAGACATTTTATTCGTAAAAACAATAACGAATTCAATTTCACCCGTGAGCGATATATTCGCAATGTCCAAACTAAATATTGATTGTTTGCAGCGCGCGCCATTGTCCACTGCGTACTAACACTAGTAGGTACAACCGCATCCTACTATTACTCCCATAAGAGTACATCAATGTTTTAACTAAACCAACGTAAAATTTTGCAATATTCAAATTGAATATTATTTTTTTCAAACGCATATCGTTTGTAAACATTGCAGAGTAACCAATTGGACTAAAGACAAATATGGCCGTACACAAAAACTTATGTTTATTTTTATGGGCTCGCAGCTGGGCCGCATGTAGGAGATGCTCGTGGAAGGGTTGGTGTGGCGCGATGGCTAATCTTTCGCATTTGTCAAGCGTGCGTGCGTCGCGCGCAAATTACGTCCTTTTACGGTTTTTACAAGCCGTGTTTGTCATTCCTATTTAAATAGAGGTTTGTGCAAAGCGAAATACAAATAGGGTATGATGATAGTGGATCGCTAGTAGCTTGCTTAATTGTTCATAATTGACCAATGACGTAAAGAGAAACGATATGTACGGGTAACAATAACAATAAACATGAAGGAAGAAATTGAGTTGAGAACCCACATAAAAGTATTAATAAAATAAATAAATAAAATAAAATAAAATAAAATTTGTTTATTTCAGGCAATGAAATGTACATACTAATACATTGGGCCCATATCAGAAAATTACAAAAAATTATATACTACCTACCCATAAAAATTGCACAATACAAGTGGTGGTAAAGTAATACTATACTACGTCGTAATTACGTCCTAAATGTTATTTCTTGTTCCTGTCCAAGTGAACAGAAATCCAATGCTTGAAGATCGGATTGGGTAGATAGCCAAAAACAGCCCTCAGGATGGCATTGCTGGAGCGTCCTAGACGCTCCCAAAAGGCCGCTATTCGAGTTCTTATGATTGCAAAAAAGTCTGGCACCCCCGCCTCAGCGAACATGCTCGACGCACTGCAGTATCTCGGTAGTCTCATAAGAGTCCGGTATGCATTATTATACTGCACTCTTATGACGTTGATGGATTTCCTTGAGTAATTGGACCACAATTGACAGGTGTACATGCCTAGACAATAAGCTTTAAATAATGTGTTTTTTACAACAGCGCTGCAGTTCGCAAAGCGGCGTGCGAGCATGTTCCCCCTGACAGCGAGCGCCCTCCTTTCTCTCTCTATATCGCAATCATCTTTTAGTGTCTCAGTAAGCAAGTGTCCCAAATACTTAAACTGACAGACCCTTTTTATAACCGTACCGTTTATTCTAACATCAGGCACATTCTCCGGACCTCTGCCTGACCTGAATACCATCATTTCTGTCTTAGCTACGTTATATTTTAACCCATGGGAAATCGCATATTTCTCACAGATTAGAAGCAGCTTGCATAAGCCCTTAATCGAGGGGCTCAAGAGAACCATATCGTCAGCATAGCTTAGGTTGTTTACGCTAACATTACCTAGCTGACAACCGATTCTGGCCCTCCTCAGCTCCTCGATCAGGTCATTTATGTACAGGTTAAAAAGGTCAGGAGAGGTCAATCCTCCTTGACGAACACCGCATTCTAGCACATAGTCACTAGAAGTCGCGTCGCCCCATTTTACGTAATTAATTTGATTTCCATACCAGTATCTCAGCAGGCTCACTACACTGTTCGGTACCTGCGCTGCCGATAATTTTGCCCAGAGAATATCATAATTCACCAGGTCAAAAGCACGGCTCAGGTCCAAAAAACAAGCATATACTGAAGTGTTCTGTGAAGTGTAATAATGCACAGCACTTTTAAGGCTCATTATTGCCGAATCTGTTGAGACACCAGCACGGAAACCAAACTGCGCGTCGTCAATGCTAATGTTTTTATGCAGATGTGGATAGAGAAGCCGCTCCAGCACTTTGCCTATAACTGTTCCCAAAGATATAGGGCGATAGTTGGTTGATGCACTTAGATCACCTGTTTTATTCTTAACAATCGGAACAACTAATGTCCTCATAAGGTCGCTTGGGAGATAGGAATATCTAATACATAAATTATAAAAGTTACACAGATGTTCAAATAAGTTCTCACTAGCCCAGAGGATGTGCTCTATACTAAGACCATCATGCCCCGGTGATTTACCCCGCTTCATGTTTTTAACAACCAACCACAACTCTTCTCTAGTTATTATTAATTCTTGGTATTCACCCATGATGGGCCTAGCAGGCATAGTCACACTCTCTACAGGCCGCGGATTAATTGTAAATCGTTTCGAAAACATTTCAGCTATTAGTGCCGGCTCTTGTAAACCAAGAGTATTAAGAGGGTACAAAGTTATAAGTAAAGTATAACTTCGTTTGAGCAAGTAGCCGACTCTAATGACGCATTTTTAGGCCGCCTAAAGGCTTCCTTCATGGCCTAAGACTTTAAAAGCCAGGACCGACAATTTAAAGTGCACGGAAACACGGAAGCGCTCAGCTGATAATGCCACTTGCGGTCACCCATTCAAGTTGTGGCCGCTCAGACGTAGCTTAACACGATAGCAAGAACGTTATAGCAAGCTTTGCCACAAGCGCTTCTAACCAAATCTGGTAATATTAGTAGATTGTTATGCAAGGGTTGAAAGGTTTTTCGTTCGAGGTAAACACTCTGCTTATCGTTTCGAAGTAAATTATAGAAAAACGTTTATTTTGTGATGTCACCAAGCTAAACACCACGCTAAGAAAATATTTATATTATAATCACTTCTAATGGAAACACCTACGTCCTACACCCATCTCACTAATGACGTAACTCTTAAAAACGTGGGAGAAGTTAATGTTAAGTAATGTATAATAGGTACAGGGAACGTGTTAAACGAAAAATTATTTTAATTTTAAGTAAAGAACACTTGACAATAGAGCAATTTTAATTATGTATTATTCATGAGGTCAGATTTTTTTATCGATATTCTATTAAAAGTCTAAATAAGGAAGTATGGGATGCCTCTCTTTTTTACGATCTTTATATATTTACTTAAAACTTGGGTAGGTTATTATCAAGATTACAAGAGATTTTACTTATAAGTAGGTATAGATCTACAATCAATATCTACAAATTCTGACTTATATTATAAATACCTAAAAACACATTTTAGTTCTGAAAAAGTAAAATTTGTCTTGCTAATAGGTAGTTCTTCACAATTAGTGAAGAATTTGCAACTACAGTTTGCAAACATAAAACTATAGAAAATTGTCGTACATAAAAACTTTGCATCTGCCTGTTCATGTATATTAAAGTTGACTGCACCTGAAGGTTCTGCGATTTAAAAATCCAATTTGGAATACTCGCATTCTGTGTACAATTAGCGCGGTGACGTCACGCGCCGGGCGAGCCTTTGTGTGTTTCATTTAATTCCCGGCGAGGCGTCCCGGGGCGGAACTTCAGAAATATATGATTTTTTGTGCTATTTCCTACCATGTCAACTATAGTAACCAGTTTACTGCGGACAACGGCTGACTGAGATAGGATTAGCCTTTGATCATTCTTTCCGGTTTTGTGTTGGTCTTCTCTGTTTATTACTTTGATTGGATGAATTGAGACGAACACTGGGCTTGGATTGTGAAGTTATTTACTTATTTTATAATAAAATACACAGAATAAAAAGAGTTACAAAAGTCATTTACGTTAATACAATAAAAAAAATCAATTTAAAGCTACAAAGATACATTTTGCATGTGGTTTCGGTGAATTTCCAAGTAAATTTCTTTTGATGCCAGTTTTGAAGGATGGTTGTTAAAACACATTGGCTTAAAAAATATATTCAAAATGTTCAGTGTTTTTTACAGGTTTTCCAGTTAGTTTGGAATTGAACTATCAGTGGACACGTGACCACGTGACCACGTAGGCGCCTGAAGGTTCCTTGTACGTCGCATAAGTGCATATTCGCATGTGAAATAATTTTTAACTAAAGTACCCTAATTCAACAATTGGTTTTATTATGTTCTGAATTTAAAATTCTGCTGGTGATGTTACACGTCACAATATATCGAGAGAATGTACTACAGAGTTTAGTATTATTTTATCTGTGGTGCAGATAAGGCTTTCCACGCACACTACATCACAAAGATAAGGAAAATAGGAACACTCACATGAAACTCAATAAAACATTCAGCTTCTACACTTTCTTTGTCACCAACAAACACTCACGTCCTTACTAAATTGGTCACAGCGAACATTAAATATGTAGGATGAAAAATATGAATAAGCAAAATGCACTGAACATTTTTACATAAATATGAAACGGTTACGTGTCTGTAATTACAAAACGATACCAGTTCATATAAATTCAGTTTCATAATATGAATTCTCGAACCTAACTCAAACTGAATTGAAAATGAAGAATCGATTTCTACTGACAACGACACAATGAATCAACGCTAGAAATAAAAATGTATTCTTGAATAGTGCTGAGTGGAAACTTTATTCGGACGATTCCCGTCATCCCAATTTCTGAAAATATATGGAGACAGTCGCTCCAAGTGTCTCTAACGAGTTGTTGAAGTAACTGCATTCAAATTATGCTGGTTTTATTTACAGATAATACTGATAACCTCGAAAATAATATCGAAATAATCAATCGAAGCGACGCGTGATCCGAGGGCTGGCACTTATTTGGCTCAAAAGATCAGCATTGCCATCCAGCGCGGCAATGCTGCCAGTGTCTTGGGCACGCTTCCGTCTGGCAGTGGTTTGGATCAGTTGAGTCACCTATATAGATCGTTTGTAACGATCCTTAGGTGGCTCAACTGGTTCTAATTGTATTTTGTACAGTTATGTAAATATGTAGTAGTTTAGTTTCTGTAAATAAATAATGTAAACCTCGGAGTAACTTGAATACGGATAAAACGTGTGTAGGCTGCAGTACTAAATATTAATGAATCTTTTTCACATCGTACAACATAACACTAAAATAGTTAAACTTGTAAAGCTCATATTGATGAAGTTCGACACTACGACGAAAATGTCGCTGGACTTCGAAAGTACTTTCATTCCTCGAAACAATTTACAGGTTTTATTGCTTTACAGCTCCGAGCCCTTCAAGTACCGGCAATTCAATGACTTTTAAAAATCATGTCATGGATAAGTAAGTATCATGGAGTATGTCGAAACTATCATGGACAAGCTTACATGATGGACTAATCTTAACGCGTTCAAGGCCAATTACGCACGTGGGCTAGTTGCGAGCGGTGGGTTTCCCTTTCGGAGACGACCGTGGTAGCTGGGCCGGGAATCGGTTAAAGCGGGGTGTATATGTAGGACTTGTTTGCAGCACGGGGTCACCGCGTGTCCGGCGCAGTGCGGTGCGGGTGCGGTGCGGTGCGGGTGCGGTGCGGTGCGGGTGCAGTGCGGGTGCGATGCGGGTGCGGGTGCGGGTGCAGTGCAGTGCGAGCTCTCATCGCTCGCTCATTACCGCGCGGAGGCGCTCCATAACAGTTATTTATTTACTTAATTACTCCGCTCTTGTTCACAAACGACGCTTATTTACTCCGCGGGATAAATAACATTCCGAGCCGTCACAACTTGAATAACTTAGCGTTACGTCAGGAAATTGCCGGTTCGTTTCCGGGTACGGAAATGATTTATTCGAAAATCAAAGCAATGATTGTTACAGCGGATCGGATCCGGTTCGAGGAGCGATACTGGAGGTTATTGTACTGTGTTCATTGATTCGTTGTTTGGTCGAGGAATAGACGAAACAATTAATTGTCACCTGCCTCGCCAGTACGCGCGGACAGTATCGGTTACAGACTCCCGCGGGATTTATACACTTTGATAGGATTCAAACTATTTATCCATAGCAACAAATTTAGCCAATTCGATTTTATAAATAGCGGGGCTAAATTTACTTTTAGCCCTGGACGAATTAATGCCGACATTTCGATCGCTGCTTCAGCTCGACATTTTCCAGCTAAAAAGCAAAGCTAATATCACTTATCCCTAAATCTAAGCACACGATGCAGGCAGGGACCTAAAATGTGTGTTTTATCGAACGCCGGCAGAGGGCAGCACGCGCTAATGAACGAATTAAAAAGTTAATTAAAAGCTTCGCGACCTAGACTAGAGATAACGTTACTTTCAGTATACGCTGTAGGAAAATGTAACAACTGGTTATACAGACACACCAACAGCCATACTTGCCTACGATGCATGTCTACTAATACAGTTTAAGAGGCCGTAGGTAGCAAATATGTGGTTTGAATCGTATTAGATCTCAAAATCCGTGAAAGATACCACCTTATAATGTTTGGAGAAATTAAACTTTGAACTTTTATCTTGCGTTGTGGTTTTTTAGAAACACGATTGGTAAAAGTTTTCTCGATCATATATTTTTTTGAAAAATACATGTTTTTCACACAGTTTGCTATTTATCTCAGGAACAGAACGCTATTTTTGTTGGTTTTATGTTTTGACAAATAGCCTAGAAGTATTCATTTAGTTCTGGTTTTTTAATTTTTCGATTGCTTGTTTAATTAACTTGTAATTAAATAAAAACTGTTTTTTCGCTATAAATTATGTTGCGTGTCTATCGTTCTGCGCTTCTCACTCACGAGTAAAAACATTATTCGCTCTCCCGCTCATTCCTCGGCGTTATGGCACACACTTAACTTAGTTTTTCATTATTGAAGAACAAGGCTAGAACTCTGGCTGCTAAATCTGTTGTCATCTGTTTTGATTAAAAACTTGGAGGAAACTTTTAAAAAGATATGAGTAATCAGTCTAGCGTGAACTGTGCCGAAATATCGGAAACTCAAATATTCATGTTAAATAGGACAATAGTGTCAATTCTGAGTGTCGCAAAAGCTAAACTAAGCTAACTAAAATTGTTGCCGTCCCTTTCATAGCGATGGGAATAAAAAGGATGGCAATAGTTTTAGTTAGGTTAGTTTAGCTTTTGCGACACTCCGAATTGCCCTCATTATTAGTTTATAACAAGTGGCATGTTAATTAAAAATGTTATAAAACTGTGTTTAATTTTGTAAGAAGAGATAAATTTCCTGCACTATCTAGGTGCATTTCTGTTTGTGTTGTGTTTAACTTCAAGAACCACCTTTTTGAAGTCGGCTTAAAATTAAAACATTCAATATAATTTGATAGTTGATTATAAATAGTGGAGGTGTTATTGGATTAAAACAAGTCCAAAGAAGACATTCACGAAGTAGAATTATCAACAAACTACTCTTCTAACGTTAGGACTCAAATAACAGATCGTTCTAAAAGTCCGAATCGGACTTTAAGTGACTTTTCGACACTTTTTAGTGAAAACTGAGTAACGAACTTTGGCAGACAAAGTTTAGAATGAAGTATCTGGCATTCGTAACACTTCAACTTTAGCTGCTCAAGAATCGTTATCGCTGCGTCCTTTCTTCCACAAAACTACCGAAACTCAAATAAAATTAGTCAGAGCAAGCTTTTATGCAGGTAATTAATAAGAGCCAACTGTGCACTACTAAGCTGTTCTGGGTGCTGCAGTCGCAACCACAGCACTGGGACGAAGTAGGGGATTGTTCACAAACACTGTTCATAGTTTTGTTTTTTAATCTGTTTTACTAAATATATTCAGGACATCAAAATCTTAAACTTAAAATGTGTTGGTTCAATATAGCCAATATAAGCAGGGGCCTTACTTTACAAAACGACAGTCGATTTATCGGACGTTTTGTTGCAATTTCGCTTTATTGGTGTAAGTTGCACTCGGAACATTTCATCAACGTAAGCTAAACTACAATAATTGGCGAAAGATACTGTTTCTAGTTTTGAGAGATTGATTTTGTATTGAACAGCATTCTAAACTTGAACTCTACATTCGATTTAGCAATAGGTAAGTAAAAATATTATAAGATAAACAGAAAATGTGTGACATTTCATTATAAATGAAAAATCTTACTAAAAGTTAAAGGCTCCGGCAGAATTTAAACCTGCGTAGATACAAGCGATCGCTCTTAAGCCGAGCTGCCTGACCACTAGGCTACGAACCCTCTAAGCCGAGGCCTGAAACTATTAGTAAGATGATTTTTGTATCGGTTTTAGTAAGATTTTTCATTTATAATGAAATTTCCAATACCTAAGTGTGGTTTAACACTGTAAAATAATAAATAAATGTGTGACAGCCATGTTATACTTTTTTATTTATTTGGTTAACACAATATTCGGAATCATGAAAAAAGGCTAATTCCTAAGTTTAAAAAATGAAGTTTGTCCATTTTTCTCGGTTACAGGGTAGCATTATAGATTATGAAAGCAAAGCTCTACGGATGACGGACGCTATGTGCGCGGGCTGTTATCTTATAAAATGCTGAAGTGCTAGATGACGGTCTCCACATCGTAGAAGTGAGCGGCAGCGAGCCAA
Organism: Xanthorhoe designata; assembly: GCA_963582015.1. Classification (NCBI taxonomy): domain Eukaryota; kingdom Metazoa; phylum Arthropoda; class Insecta; order Lepidoptera; family Geometridae; genus Xanthorhoe; species Xanthorhoe designata. The sequence goes on along the minus strand of OY757047.1, from coordinate 11,182,027 downwards.
CAGCCGACAGCGCAAGTTAGCGCAACTTCGCTTGAGTTGTTGCCTTCCACATTCGTATTTCGAAGCTTATCCTCAGTCCAACTCGCCTCTACTCCAAACAATACACTACAACGGATTCCAGACCCTCCTGCACTGGATTAAGGTGGACTTCACAGCGCTGTGATATTAACTGAAGAGCCGGTGTATAATGTATGGTTTGTTGGCAGTTTATGAGCGCGGGCGAAGCTCCGTGGGGCGCTATCGTCAACACTTAGCATATTTCAACGATAAACGCCGAGATATCAGATGTCATGTTCAAACATACCTTAGCGATCTACACATAGAGTCGCATTTGGTAGCACAAGGTTAATGCTTGACCGAAGTTAGGGCTAATGTTGCTATAACAAGAAACATGGTGACGTTTATTCTGACATAGATAGTTAGTGTTGCCAGTTCTGATACAATATGGAAAGTGCTGCGGTTGCTAGTCGTAATATCGTTGAAGGAAGTAGAGGAGGATATTCATTTATTACGCTTTATCCTTATATTTTTTAATCAAAGTAAGTACTGATATTCACATGAAATAAGCATTGACATAGAATTGAATTGTAGCACTATTTCATATACTAGTGTTATATTAATTTGACGTGCTATATTGAGGTTATAGTGCAGATACATCAAATACAGAGCGTGGCTCGATCGAGCCAAGCAGTTGATGTATTGCTCAATCGTGAGACGGTGATGGTGGAGTGATGTCCAATCTCACGGCAACGCCCGCAGTGTCTGTGCACTGTGTTCAATTTGCAGTTGTCAATGTTATGAATAATCTCAAGCGAACCCTTGTTCCACCGAGCCGAGTTGTCCTACTGCAATCTAGGGTTGTCAATGTTGTCATATTGTTGTACGGAGAGTAATCAGCGCTGTGTGCGGAACTAATTGCCAGCCCTAGCTCTTGCACTCCCACTTACACTGTGGCTTTAGACTAAACCGCACAGAGGTGAAATTGCAAACTAAATAAGTTGCATTTGCTTTGAAACATAACTCTACCGTAACTACCATCGCTTTGTAATGCAACATTGCCAGAGTTTTACAATGGCAAAGATGTTATATTGCTCGAGTATCAGTTCTATGTGCTGGGTATTAAGTATATTATGGCAGTTAATCATAGGTCGGAGTCAAGCGGATTGATTCATTGCGTGCGCCGGCGATGACCGCTCCACCAATTATAGAGTCGATTAATTTCAAACCGATCCATTGAATGAACATAACTTACTAGGAGTGTCGGACTGCTGCCGGCTGCTTATAACGAGGTCAATTGCTCGAGCACGTGACATCGTTCTTCCAAATAAAACGATTGGGGAGCCGCCAGCGGCAGGCCAGATCACCCATCAAGCCCGCTATTCAATTACTTCGATCTCCTATTTCAAACTTCAGTTTTACTTCAGTGCTTTACGAGGTACAGTTCAGTTATTTTATTAAATATACTCAATAAAACACCTTAAGTAACCCAGTTTTATAGCTAGCAGTTTAATTCCACCCCATTTAACATACACAGGGGCATAGTCCGCACAAATCACTAGCATAAAGATATAATCGACTTGGCAAGCAACAATCAGCTTTATTGCTAAACCAGTAAAGTTGAAGCGAAGTGGATGAAAAATGTTTAAATGCTGTGTAATCACTATCCGATAACGAAAAGGCTTTAAGCGATTCCGAAGAAGATATCGCACTTAATGTGTTTATTTGAAAGTTTTATTTAGCACACTTTAAGAAAGTAGCTTTTCGCTACCTTTTATTTATTAGGACTTTTGCTAGACTATTTTGAGAGCGTGAAAATGCTGCACCTTTATATTGGAGTTTTCTTCAGGAAAGTAGAACAAAAGGAAAATATTTTAAACGTGAAAATCCTAGATTGTTGACGACGGGAACGAGTATTTCGTTTTAAGAAGAATTGAAACCTACAAGTATTGTACCTACAGATGTTGAGATTTGCTTCCATTGTCTATCAGAATAAATATCTTACGACACATAAACTTTAGCGATTAGAAAACATTAAAATATTATTTACTTCTAAGTTTTGCAAGTCACACGCCTAAATTCTATGAATAAAATTCTATAAATATGAATTTAAAACGTTAAAGTATGTATGGATGTTTATTGTTCTTTCACACAAAAACTACTAAACGGATAACGCTGAAACTTGGAATATACATAGTATGACACATATGCTACTATTTATCCAGGTAAGTACCACACGAGCAAAGCCGCGGGTGAGTTAACTCACAATAAAAATAAACGACATAAACATTTTAGTATGTCAAAGTTAGCTGAAACAAGTTTTTGTTAACAATTCTTACATTTTGCTGCAAGTTAACAAATAACTTAGAGAAACAATATTGTTTCGTAAGTAATCTCGAGCTATTCATCGAATTCTTAACAAAGTAGTTCAATTGATTCAAGCATTTTTCTACAAGCTCTTAACTTCTTGGCAAATGAATAAATTTAAGAATTCAGATAAAATAGGAGAAAAAGTAAAGAAAGGACCTTACTTGAACATTTAAGGCAAGGGACAAGATTGTGAGTAATTCATTAAGGCAATCCAGCCTACTCTGACAAGGTCCGCTCCGCTCCGACCCACTCGCTCCGCACACGGATTACACACCACGTTAACTTTAAATTCATTTACAATCTACATCTACATTTTCTAAATAGAAACAAAAAAAGTATGGGAATTTACGAAAACTCGAGCGATCAGAAGGTTAGCTACTCTATAGGCTAAAAACTATGCATAGTGACAATCATCGCAGGTCAGCTTATGTTGGTTAATCTTTCGAATGCTTGGCACATTACTATAAACTCACACATATATAAAAACGTGCTTATTTCATTATAATTTCACTATTCTTAATGCAGAACAGCTTTATCCACCCAGAACATGCATACTCGAGTATTTCCCGAGACTCGGCAGGTGGCGCAGTTGCAGCGGTAAGTTACGTCTCACAACGTGTACTTAAGATACCCACTACATCATGTGTGCACCGTATATACCCACTCCTCCGCCATCCGCCCCACTCCGCTCCTCTCCGGCCCCCTCCGGCCATAACTCACGCACACGATGCACAAACACAATGAACACACCGATTGCAATCTCGAATATATCTTTCATACTAAAGTGCTTAAAACGCTCGTGGCGAAGCCTGCTAAGACATTCCTGATAGATCGTTGAAGTAAAGCAACGTTCTATCAGGAATGTCTTAAAGGTCGTGAGTTCGCATCCGGCATCAATGGATTTTTCCTTCCGAAAAAATTATATGCGTATTTACAGAAGCTCTAAAACGGTGCAAGAAAACATCGTGAGGAAACCATTTAGCTTTCTAGTAATAAATTCATCGTGATTTATACTTAAAATCTGGTAAGTCATTCATATTTAAAACTTTAAAATGTAATGCGGAATAAGTGCGCATGAACTGAGAAATTTAATGAATCGTTCAGGGTTTTAAGAATAAAATACTCCTCCTGGCGCACCCTGACAGCAGCTAGACCTAACCTGCGTTACCAGGCCTAGGCTGACGCATCGGGACGAAAAATCCATGAAGTCCGAAAGTCGAGGCATTAACCCACTCGGCCAACACGGCCATTGAATTATTTTATCTAAAACAATCCTTATTTCTGGTATTATTTATTAAGCTGAGGTATATTATATTTAATCATGGCTTTAGCTTTGGTCATTCCAAAAATATACATAAACGTTGTAATGAACAAAATGGAGAGAAAGGGAACACCCTAAGTTCAGGCGCTCTGATTAATTAGGAACAATGCAAACCCGCGGCCGCGGCCGCAGTGGAAGCTACTCAGTACGGAATTTCAAGTATTTTCATCTAATTAAACAAGCGGTTTTCAAAACTATGTAAACTTGCTTCCACTAAATCTATACTAATATGATAAAGTAGATGAGTTTGTTTGAACGCGCTAGTCGTAAATTTTATATGTATTGAATAGCTAATTTCTTGAGTAATAAAAGATTTCCTAAAATTAAATGATGGCTGAAACGGCGGGTCAAAGTCTCACTTCATATTTTTTTTGTAAATAGTCGTGGCATGGTCACCATTGGCTGTTGTAACATAGCCAAAAAGTCAGAATGGGAGACTTAAACAAGGTTAAATAACGCAGCATATTGCCGTGTGTTGTGTCTTTCTGGTTCATTTCTTATTTCAGATAAAATTTAGAGTATTATGCATTGATCATCCAGGCCGTGAACAACCTATCAAAAGAAATAAAAAATAAACAAAAATTCGATACATTTTTTACAACCAAACGTTGACAAAAACCGTATTTTTAAAAGTCTTATCGCAAATTAAATTTAAACGTCATCCTACTTTGTATTATAAATTGTTTAAGATTTAAAGTCTTTTAAAACAAACAAACATCTAAAACTTATTCGAAAGCAGACTTTTTCTAAACTTGTACAAACAAGCAACAACTACATTAAACAGGTCAAGAGCCAACTTCTTTGTTCGTTCCAGCTCGTCGCGACAAACCGCGCTGTGTGGGCAGTTTAGTGCGATGTAGGACTGGAAGAGGTCAGAACAACTTCTGGTGCGGCTGCACTGTGGCGGCGCCCGCAAACCAACACTTTTTGTTCGCGCTTGTTTAGAAAATACGCGAAACCGATTAGGAAGGACGCAGATAAATTGTTTTCATTTTGGACGCAAACAAAATGAGTGGCGTTTTGCGTGATACTGTCATCCATTTTATAGGTAAAACATATTTTAGTAAACGCTTTTAACCTCGTTTGAATGAATAATGGAATAAAATTAGGTTGGTTACTTTGTTAGAGATGAGCTGACTTACTTAAGAACTTATGAGCACAAATATTATTGTCGATTTGACCTTTAAGATCATGGTTTGTTAGTCTGACGGTTGTAAATACTAACTAAGATTTACATTGATAAATACGTATGAGTATATCTGAGTACCTACTTATCGATGAAATTGTGTTTGTTTGTAAAATACTTACTTATTGATAATTGTATATTGTAAAAGTGTAATTGTAATTTCCAAGACTGCTAACTGCTATAAATGGAGTTGAAAGCAGTAATTTTGATTGTAAACCATTCATTTCAAGAACAAACATTTTCACAAAACCTTTAGCTTTTGTTATATTCGTATTTTAAAGGCAATGTTTTCGTTGCAAAAACAAGGAGTTATTTAACGTGACGTGTAGGTAATGTCTAATGCGGCGCGGGTAGCGGTATGATTATGGGAGGCCGGTGGGTAGCGTGCGATGTATCAGTAACCGCGCTAATGTCTCGCCGTATTTCAGCGGGAAGTGGCCGCGCCGGCGATTTTTCCGTCGATTTACATAGCATTACCACGCGGCACGCCTCCCGCGAGTCACTTGTCGGTACACACCGCGCTATGTATGATACACAATCGGGGTGAGTAGTGCGAGAATCACTGCGGCTACAATAACTTCAATATTGTGTTAAAAATTAGGTTAGAAGGTGCGTGTCGGCGGACCTTTAGTAGCCGCAAAATGCTCTAGCAAATAATGTGTGGTACTTTCACAAATTAGTTGATAGTTGAGCTACTTTAATTATCTTGATTACTTACTTTTAGGTACTATCTACTCGTATTGCACGATTCTCCTTTAGCCGAAGTGCTTGTCCAATTCATCTAAGGAACCCTATGACGTCAGAACGAAACTCTTGATAAGTTAATATTTGGTTATGCACTGATTAGCGCCATCTAGATGACGCCGTGTGGAATGCCCAAGGATATTTATATTTATATTTTATCTACAAGTAACTCGAAAAGATCTCTTGCACTTTGCCGCTATAGCGGCTTAGAATTATTTTTAAAAGCATTATATTTTGTCCATACCTAAAAGCAGTATTCCTTTTATACTATAAATCGTAAAGAAATCCTATCGACGCTATGTAACAAATGAACAAGGATTTATGGAAATGGCGCCGCAACATAAATTCATTCGCGCAACTTACCACGCAATTTTAAAGTCTGACAAATTAACTATTTCAAAACCTAGTTAAACTTTTTGCGGTGGCACTAACTCGTAAATTCCTGCTAAATGTAGCCTGCGCGGGTATTTTAATTTAAAAATGGCAGCACTTAAAGGGGAATAAGAGGCTAATACAAACACACACGCTCACGTTATATCGACACAAATGATGTAATGTTATAGTACTGTTATTATTCCGTGGTGTTGCCGTGCTCAGTACAAGTAGCACTTAGGAAAGTATTCGAACTATTGTTATAAAATAAGGCAACGAGTACAGGTGTCGACTGCGAATGTATAGTGTAGTGCCTTCTCAATAAGCCCCAATATAAAGTTATGTAACTTTTAGCACAAAATATGACCTAGCGTTTTAGTATGTCTGGGTACCGATAACATTTTCGTGCCGGGAATTACGATTTCAACTTCAATTCGGTATTATTGACGTGATTCTTTTTATGGAACGAATACATTAGTTTGAGCGCCTTTTAGGTTACTTATATAAGGTTTTTGCTTGAATTATTTTCTAGATTGTTCTATGAAAGCACAAAATAATCACCAATCGTTTGCAAAACAGACCTTGCCTTTACAGTTCGCGGCGTGTACCATGGCAAGTTCAGTGTCTAAGTGAAGCCATGGTTTTGCAGAGCATGACGCGTTTAGTTGTTAGTTCATAAATAGTGTAGGTGCGTGAGTTATGCGCCTTTTCACGTTCACATAACTGCAGAGATTTGCTAAAATCTAATTTAACAGCAACTGCTCGGGTCCATTGATAGTCAACATAATAACCAAACCCGAAAAGACATACCGTAGTTACCTTACAAGCAACCATTAAATGTGTTAATTATTCATAATATACATTTCAGTTAATTTGCACAAAATTTAAATTATTTTGATTCCTTAATTTTTTTTATTATTATTTTCGGGCAAGATAAAAATGCAACATAAATCAAATAAAAAGCTAATCGTGAATAATCTTGAATGATAGCACTGACTACAAGTGACTACGAGACTTACAAAGAATTGTTTTAGCCTTTATTGTAAAGATCAGCTGTCAGCTACAAATGCATGTGCAAGGGCGCCGAAGGAACGTCGGAGTCAGCGTCAGTCGCGGCGCAAATGTGACGTCACACGACCCTAATAGTCCGGAGCGCGTGATGGATAGCACTAGTGCCATGGAAGTCGCGCCACCTAGCTTTTCTACTAACTTACAGCTCAAGATATACTTGTTTTGAGGTCAATTTGTTTTATTTGAATTGATTTTCTTTATTTCATTTATTTTGATACACAGACATTATAAAATATAGGAACACTGATATATCATAATCATAATTAATTTTTAACTGCCTAAAATTGCGTAAAATATACTTTGCTTGGAAATGAAATAATTATGGAAGTAAGAAATCAAAGTTTGAATCAAAGATGGTTAAACAAAGTTAGCCTCTTTATTTGTAGTATTAGTGTGCTCACAGCGTGTCAGCCGGAGCGGGCGCTGATGGAGATTGATGGCAGCCAGGCCGACGTGAGCTATGGCGCAGCTAAGTACTTCATCCTTCACAAATCTATTTTCAAGAAGAGTGACAAGACTATAGTGTTCAAAACTGACGAAAATAATAAGACTAAGTAAAACTGTTTCAAATAAGGTGACTCGAGGGAGGCCTTTGCCCAGCAGTGGGACACTACAGACTAAAAACAACAACAACAAATAAGGTGAATTTTTTTAGAGTCTTACTCTCTTCTTAGCTTGCGATTAGATGACTATGAGTGTAAAATATTGGATGTTTGTTTATTTACTTTTCTTTTATAAATATCCTTGGACATTCCACTCGTTATCACTATATTTATTTTACACCTATTCTAGACATGTAAGGCGTCAATAAATTTAGAACCATTGCTATTCCTGGGACTTTGATATGGAGCAGACTTCCTGTAGTAAGTACGAGTAGGTAACTAACATTATCTCGGCATAATCACGCCTACAGAAAGTATTTATGATCCTACGTGTGGAGTTGCTTTTATTTATAAGGATTATTTATTATTTATTTAATGAACGCGAACAAATGCCCTCAGCACAATAAGATAAAGTTTTAGAAAGTAACATTCATTGATATAAATCCTTGGGATTCAAACTCAACAATCTTCGAATTAAGTGAGATTACATCTTACTAGGTCAACACGCCTTGTAACAAAGTATTTATAACGTGTAACAAATGCAAGTACCAATTTCGGTCGAATACCTATTATTCATTTTCACGATACGATTACTCTGTCAAAAGCTCTTCATATCAACAAAAAATGATTGTAATGTAACAGCGCAATGCGATTTCCATGATTTGATTCGATCGCCGGCTCGAGCGAGGCTTTCTCCTTTTACGATGGCCTTATCTACATTATGACATCGAGCAGATTCAACCCTTCTCAAGCGGCTCATCGGCGGCTCTGCGGGAACAAAGCGCCGCGTCCGGCAGCGGCGCGGCGCGGCGCGGCGCGGCGCCGGCGGCCATTGTGCGCCCGGGGTCGTTAGGCACCTAATAAAAACGTAATTTGCATACAAAACGACCGATACAGCCGGAAGCGAGTGTGTTGCGTCGGGCCACGACATCCGCGAGCCTCCCCTCCTCCCCCACACCCCTCTCTCCACCCCGCACCCCCCGCATCGCGCACCGCAACGCATTCAATTATTGCTAATTGCTGATGATTCGGCCGTGTTTAATTAAAGCTAATAGCTTATTGCATCGGTGTATACGCGATTCAATTAAAACTTTTAAATTAGAAGGATAAATTCGTGATTTTCTCGCGGCGGTGAATAACATCCATTGGACAGAGCGATCGATGCGTGTCAGTTGGCGCGGCGCGTGCCGTGCGACGGCGCGGTGCGGTGCGGCGCGACGCGGCTTAGCGGATTACTACAAGCCGGATGTGCGGACAAAGAGAGAGAAATTGCCGAGTTTCCGTTTCCACAAACTTTTACAAATCACATCTAAAATTTGAAACAAAAGAATTCTCGAAATATTAAAAGTTTTGGAGAGTTGTGTTGGCGAGGGTTCAATTTCAGCGATACGTACGGGGAAGTCACTCGTAAACTTTTTATTTGACAAAGGCGTGACGCGGGGGCGGGGTGGGGGGAAGATGAGGGCTGAGGAAGGGGAGGGTCCAAAAGAACATCAGTTAGAATGAAGATCAAAAGATTCATGTTTGGGTTAGAGCCGCGCCCGCCGCCCGCCGGACGGCGCCGGCCGCTGTCGGGCACGGGCCGCGGCGCCCTGCATAAAGTCAGGTCCCGCATAAAGTCAGATCCAGTGTCCCGAGGGTGCGAACGTTAGCCTACTTATGCAAATTGAGAGATCCGAGAACATCCGAAAAAGTCAGAATAATGTAACGTGTCGATGTAAAATAATACGCGTTTTATTCAAGGCTATCGAATATACCTACGCTAAGATAGAGTTGGTTCTCGGTGTCAAGTCACGCCCAATGCTAGGCTCTAACTGCTACGTCGTTCATTTTTTGTTGGATTTATAGATAACATGCTCAAAAAATGTTCAAAGTCAAATCTACTGAACATGTCATCATTAGCGCTGACAAACTTGCGTCGTAGGCTCCCAACGTTAACGCCTTTACTTGATTAAGTTTTTAGTAGATGCCAACAATTTTATTTTCGTTTCATTACAAATTCTTGTACAAAAGAGCGGGCCCAAGAATACACAAACACGGCATTCAGAGCCAGAATGGAATTAGGGATTGCCCAACAGGCGTATAAATTACGCGAACAATCGAAAAACTTCAAGTTTCGGTAATTCTTCGGAATTGACGGCGGCGCTTATGAAGGGAACTTTCTAAATTGATATTGTTGCGATTACTTCTTTGTAGCTTAATGCTTATTAGCGAAGGGTTCCGGATTTGTTTAATGGAGTTTAGGCTTCAGTACGCCCGAGCGCGGGGTAACCCAATTCAGCTCGGCGCTCGCTCCACGTATTACTGTATAGATATGTCGAATAACCGAAACTAAACATCGAAGTGAAAATAACCTTTTTACTACCTAAATGTATCACTGAATGCATGAGATAACTCACTGTTAAACAAATAACGACAAAGCAATACAATACTTGGAATTTATAAACACAAATTGTTATCATAAAGTCGGTTAGATTAGCAGAAGTTTGTTGGCTTGCCAAATAATGTCGGATGTTGAGCCGGCAGCTTCACCCCCGCGCCCTCCTAAGCCCCCCCCCCTGTGCCCTGAGGGGATGTAAAGGGCTGTTTATTCCAAAGTTGCTGGTAAGCAAATAATGAAGTTCTCGGAAGAAAACGTTTACAAAACAAGATATGATTTTAGCACAGCCGTTGTGTTGTTCTTCCGGGAAGGTATGCACTTCTTCAGTATCACATGAGTCCGACGAATTAACTTCCTAAAATTCAATTGCAACTAGTACACCCTGTACACATGCTAGGGTTACTAGGTTACTGGAAACGGATTTACGAAACTTAAGGAATTTCAGCAATAATTTTTGTATTGTGTTGTTTAGGATTTTATACTCTTCCAAATTAAAAATAAATTTTCAAAATTAGTCCAGTATTGACGGAAAAAACGGTTAATTAATATGATACCAAAATTAAAAAGCTTACTGTAATGCGATCACCACACGATCGATCCCCACATTGGAGTGTTGGAACCAACACATTTCAACACTCACATAACACATTTCAACACTCACATGTACACATGTATGTGAGTGTTGAAATGTGTTGGTTCCAACACTCCAATGTGGGGATCGATCTTGGTCGGTTATTGGGCACAAACAGAGCATTGCAATTGGGCATTCTATTCGTAGCCAATGTTGGAACCAAGTTGAAGCCTATGTGTGGTGTTCGCATAAGACATCGCTTGCGGTGCGAGACAGCGGAGGTGCGCAGATATTAAATGTGAGCACTCTCCGGCCGCTTGACCCAAATACCGCACTACGGTAAACCCACGCGGATATCTGACAATACTTTTGGTCGCGACTTTAATCAATCCTTTATTTTCATTTAGTTTTCTACAAGACAATTGATTTATTTAACTTTAAATCTCTCTTCTTATATTGTTTTTTCTTTGATAAGCCTTGAGTGAGGTAACACCAAACCCTTTAAAAAAATCTGGCTTGCACATTCAACATTGCTTACGTAGTAGCTTAACTAAAATATTGTTTTCTTAAACGTTTTCTACGTTTGGCCGTTTTGTAAATTTTTCTCTTAAGGCTCAACTCACACCAAAAGAGCATCGAAGAGCAGCGAAGCGGAGCGCAGTTTCAGTGTCGAGGCTCGAGGTGCATTTATGTTCATAACTCCAAACATCTTCATCAGATCCTCAAATTTAATTAAGGGAACACCTCGAGACCTCGAGACTAACAGTCCAGCGCTGGCAATAACCACACCAAAGACTAAGTAAAGAACTAAGCAAACTTGTATTAACACTAAGTCTATGTAGTCTTAAAAGCTAGGTGATTCAAATCACGACCAACATATTCCAGAATTATTGTAACAGATTTATGAAGCGCAATAGCAAAAAGCGCAAATAATATAATCGTACATGTAGACGCTTGTCGAAATTTTTTTTTGAAATATTCACGGAATGGTACGGAAACCTTCTTGCGCGAGTCTAACTCACACTTGGCTGATTTTTATTCATTTTTTAAAAAGTCACAAACCTGATTTTTGTGGCTGAGATTGGTTTAGCATTTCGGCTTGAGGAAGATCATTGAATCAGTGCGGTTCTAATCCCGTCCCAATCGAATATTTTGATAAGGTTTTCATTTCCTTCCTTAATCATCCAGAACCATCATATCAATGAGAGAATAAGATTCGTTATTTGGCAAAAGCATTCTCCTCGGCACGAATGGGTAGAATAACAAAGGTATAAAGTTTCAAAGTTTTGAAGTTCCATTGAATAATTAACCGTTTGACCTTTTATCTTTTACCTTTGACTTTAAAGACTCGCAGTTCTGAACACTATGTTGTTACTAAGTTTTCTACTCGAAATAATTCGAGGTATTTATCGAATAATATAATTTTTATTAATGGAAGGCCTTTAGGTGAACTAAAAACTACAATACCAGATGGCTACTAGCTCATACGAACTTACTTACTTGGATACATTTTTAACCCATAGACTACTTTCTAAATGATCTTGATCACCTCCAATAGTGTGGTTTGTGTTAAATATCAAACGTCTCTCTGTGCGGTGTAAATTACAGTGTCGTATAACATTTAGTTGTGTAGCACAGTGTATGGCGTTGCACAGCGGTGCTGCAGCGTGCTCGTAAATATAGCTCGCACATTACTGCGCCGCGCTTGATTTGTTGCTCTGTGGTCTAACTATTCATACAATACTCTTACTTTAACTTAAATACATTTATATATAATTTAATTATTAACTACTTTACACTTTAGTTTGTAAAGTTATTTTGTTAACAATTAGAACCAGTTGAATAATCTAAGGATAGTTTAAAACGATCTATACTCAACTCTCAACTAATCCAAGCAACTTCCAGATGGAAGCGTGCCCAAAGCATTGCTGCGCTGAATGGCAATGCTGATCAGTTGAGCTAAATTGGTGCCAGAAGTCGCCTTGAAAGAATTTTGAAAACGAGATGGCTCGGTACTTCACGAATACATGCAGGGTCTCAACTCCAAAAAGTTTAAAATGGTATAACTAAAATAATATTTAACTTATATAAATTAACAGAGCGTAGAGAAATTACAAAGTTTTATTGTAAAGGAATAAAAGTTATATTCGAAAGAACAAGAGCGCTTGTACAAATGTATGGGCAAGTCTCGCGGGAGGAGCCGTACTTCCGCTAACTTCTTTCAGCTACAGTTGTATTTAGCTCGAGCTGCAGGTGCAGCGGTGCAGCGGTGCAGCGGTGCCCGGCAAGTTCGCGAACATCATTGTGCGAGTTGGCGAGACTGTAATAGCTGCAGTCAAACACAAATTTAATTAAGTTTCACTCACAAACGGGAACTTGAAACTTTTAAAAGCGATGCACAACCGATTCTGTTTACCGTCACGACGTCACCCACGCCAAACTTTTAATTTTACTTCCATTAAAACTTGTTTATATTTCGAAGTTATTGAATAAATACCAAGTTTTTGTAATTTACTCGACCGGTATTGCCGCTTGAACATTTAAATATTCATTAAAACTAGCGTTAGAGTTGCGGAGTATTGCCGGCGACGGTGGCGCCACTTGATGGAGTACATTAGCTTGTAACAAGTTGGTAAACGATCGTACTTCGATAGTTGTCGCGCGTCCGTTGCTGCGCAAACAGCGCCAGGTGCACTGTTTGTCGAACCACACGCGCGACGTGCCACTCGCACCCACTCATTGTCTACTTCACACTCGCTACTGAAAACATTTACGCACAACTCCCCTGTTGCTCGAATAAAACAAACTTTTTGCAATTTTAAAAGTAAAAACTCCGGAATATTGCGTGATTTGCTATTCAATTTCCGAGGATAATAAAATATTAATAATTATGCAGGTCAGCGCGGCGGCGGCACAACAGGCAGCCTGCCAGCTGGCAGGAGACCAGTCAAATGCGCCTTTTTGCGGCATCGCCGGTACTTCTTCATTGCCCTATTGAGATCGGTAGTGCGATAGACAGCCAATACGCAAGCTTTTTTACTCGCACAGAGTAATAGCCTCTAGGAAAATCTCGAGTAGCTTCCGTTGAATAATACTCGTAACTTGTATGAGTTAAGAGTTTTAAAATAGAGCAGGTTTGTTGGTCATTTTTACACTTTTTACACAACAAAATCAGATTCAACGACACTATTTAGACACAAAGCAAATTATAGTGTCAATTAAGTAACAAATTATAGTGTCGTTGAATCTGATTTCGTTAAAATAAATCAAATATCTAACAAAATCTGTAGATACACGTATCAACTTAGTATCTATCTATTGTAGAATAATCAGACTCATAAAATTGATTAATCTATGTGTTTTCAACGATAAGAGCGTTCAATATTACACTATTTTATTTTTACCACTAAATACTAGTTAAGATAAGAATAAAAAAAGAATTTTAACTAAAAACCCCGATACATCCCTAAATCAAATATCAAAAAGTTCAAACACACTTACATACTTACACAAGCCTTTATAATATTAGTGTGATAGTAAGAGTTAGAGTTAGCACTGACCTTTGATGAGATGTGCGGCGAGCACGAGCGCGACTGTGAAGACGTGCAGGCGCCACGCGCACGCGCACATCCTGCGCCGCACCCTCTGCAACGACACACGCAACACTTGTTACATCTTATTACTAAATAACAACAATGGGGATTAACGTACACAGATACTCGTAACATTACAAATTGTACGCCGCACAAGCACAAGCAACGACACACGTTCCTTGCTGTTGCATACAATTAAATTGACTTTGAGTCGTAAAATTTAATCAGTGTGAGACGCGACCGCGAGGAGTGACCACACTCATACCCAGATGAAGATTCTCCGGAAGAATCGAAACATTGTCGGTATCTAAATCGACGAAAATTTTACGTGAGTAATTTCCCGTGTGCTATTATAATGTACAATTAAATTGACTGTGATCATGACTTAGTCCCAGGCACTACAGTGTTCTGTTAAGTGTAGGCGAAGCTTGCCTCCTGACTCTGTATAAATCATCTAGTAAAGATGTAAAGGCCTAAGATCATGACTTGCATGGTCTAAACAACACTTACTTATTGAATGTCAATAATTGTAAGAGAGAAGATAATTATTGCATTCAATTATTGCTCTGGTACGTACATGAAAATGGCATCATGTAAATGGTACTTAGGTTCGTACTCTGATTCTGTTCATAGTGTTTAATGTATAGTGTATAACCCATTCCCTGCCGACAGCTCACAACTAGCCCACGTGCGTCATGGGAAGTGAACGCGATTGTGTATAACTGATTCCCAGCTATTTTTTTAAATTACTTTTCTGTTTATTAATACCGTTTATTTGCGGTTTAATTGACTAATTAATTACTGAAAATATTATTCAGACAAGTAAAACAGCGGGGCTAGTAACCACATAAAATTCTTAACTACAAAAAGCATTATAAAAATTTCACATTGTTTATAACTTAAGTACTAATAACGTACTTCCACGTTAGTCACGAACTTCACGAGTTACCGCCACGATTTCGATTTAAAATTGTTGATTTGTTCCAAATTAAAATGTGGGGCAGGTGGTGACAAGGTTGATGTGGTACAAGTAGGTACTGCGTGTATAAATGAAAGTAAAAATAAAAATACGAACCACACCAAACTCATCACGATTTTATGATTCTAGTGATTATCACCAATAACATTTTTAAAGTTTTATATTCATGTTAAAGTTACTGTACTGGCATTTTGTAGTTTTACTTTTATTCCCCTCCTTAGTAAAATTTCTACAAAAAAAGCTAGGCCCACACCACCAGGTTCTTGCCTGATTCTTTCCCTGGTGTAGGGAGTCGCGTTTGAACAGGCAGTAGAATCCTCTCGTTTTAAGGACGTGACATGTCAAAGTGGTCTATAAACGATACTGAATAAATACATTTTGATTTTGAGTTTAAGTACATAGATCCGATTCGCAAAAACAATTTTAATTATAATTTACGAGGGTACTTCAGACGATGGCAAAAAAACATATTTTCAGAGATGATCAGGTTACTAACGATGAAACATGTTCTTTAATTATTATTTAGGTTCCTCTACTTCTGTTAGTTCAATTTCTGCACTGAATACTAATTAAGTGGACAAAGTAACAGCCTATTAGATCTGGTATCAAATTCTGTAGAAATGAAAGCTTGTAATACGATATGAGATTATAATTATCTTGTTTTGCTTTTTCCACGATACTGACCCAGTTATCAAACAAGTATAGATGAGGTTATGAAGTTATTTTCCTTAGAAGTTATCATGATTGTTGTTGAGGTCCAGTTCTAGGTAGTGTAGCCGTTGTGCTCGATTTGTTCACTTAAGTTCTTCTACTCCCGTGGGAATACCGAGATCAAAAGTAGCCCATGTGTTAATACAGGATATAAGCTATCCTGGTAACAAATTTCATTCAAATCCGTCCAGCCGTTTGAGCGTAAAGGAGTAACAAACATTTACACTTACAACTTTCACCTTTGTAACATAAGTGTGATTCAAAATTATCTTTTTTGACTTTGATGTTATTGTTTTTGTTGTTGAAATTAATTTTAATGACGTATTTTAAGGAGATTTATTTAAAACAATGGTAAGAAAACATTGTAAATGAAATTAATTAAAAAAAATTACGAAGTTTCAAATATACACTAGTAACTTAGTAAACAATCTATCTTAGTAATTGTCAAGCGGCTTTCACAAATATCTTTATTCATCTGAAACTGTTTGACAATTCCATTATTATGTAAAACTAATTCAAAAGTTGATTAAGTCGACAAATAATGATTGCAGAAGGAGACGAGCGCCAGCTAATTATTATTCCGAGCACAAACTTTATAACTATGACGGACGGCGACTTCTCGGAAAAATTAAACTCCGACTTTGTATAACACCAACTTTGGACTCGCCCTGACATGCCTTCAGATCTCTAAAATAACTTATTCATTGCTATAGTTTTATATATTTTTATTATAGTGTTAAATCACATAAATAAAATATAGGTATTTTATTAGAAAATGAAAAATCTTACGAAAAGTTACGACTTCGACGGGATTCGAACCCGCGTGATTCAAGCGATCATCCTTCGAGTGGTCGATGGCAAGGGTTCGAATCCCGTCGAAGTCGTAACTTTTCGTAAGATTTTTCATTTTTATTCATTGTTATTTGTTACAAAACTATTTTAAATTCAACCCAAATGAAAAGGTCAATCATCCCCGACAGCGACCACAAAACCCAAATAGAGTATTTCAACATCAAAAATACTCAATAAACTCAAACATTCGTAAAAAGAGAAATCATTTCTCGCACTCCAAATATTTGAGCGTGTCGTGATTCGGGGCAATAAAGCCGAGATTAATATCAAAATACCCACAGAAATGTCTACACACTGAAACGCTCCAATAAATAACAGCGAAGGGGCAACGTTAATAGCTAATTTGAGTACATCTAATTGCCAAACTAAAGCACTGGATGAAATATTCAAACGGTCATTCCGGTAATGACGGTGCTTGGGCGGCTAATGCGCGCGCCCGCCCGACGCGACTTCCAACGATAGTTGAGACTTTGAACTCTCCAACGATGCAATCTTTTCAACTAATATTATTACATTTTATTTGCAAACTTTCACAACCTTCGTAATTCTCTGTAATCTCTATTTTGTAGTTCATAAAAATAAATGGTGTAGCAACCTGTGCTACGCCGTAGATAGTGGCGTAGCTCCGTAGCGCTACGCGATACTATTATCTTCAGATTGTGGGTATTCAATAGCTGTTTCATATAATAGGATTCTATTCATATGCGATACAGACTCTTTCATAACGTATTTACAGAAAACGAAAATAAAATACATTTTAAAGTACGTTGCGTACAGTTTTATGCGAGAATATATAAAATAAAAAGTATAAAAAGTAGAAGAATATAAAGCGTCGGTCACTTGAACAGCGAGGTAGATGGTAAAAAGCATTAAATGAATAGCGCAACAACAAAAATAAAGAAAACTTGGACGGTTCATAGAGAACAATATCTTTTGCATTAGGGTTTGAAGCTTCATGAGCTAAGCACAACTGGAACCTAAAATATATTTCTATATCTATATACAGGGTGTTACCAGACCACTACCGAAAACTTAAGGGGATGAAATTACCCATCAATATGAACAACTTTTTCTAAGAAACCAACACTGTGAACGCGAAAAAAAAAACAGCTGTTTCATACACTTTAGCCAAGTAGGTATTGAACTTATGTATGGAACTGCTGTTTTTTTATCGCGTTCACAGTGTTGGTTTCTTAGAAAAAGTTGTTCATATTGATGGGTACTTTCACCCCCTAAAGTTTTCGGTAGTGGTCTGGTAACACCCTGTATACGACATAGTCCACGTCACGGGGCGTCAATGAATGCGACTGACACAGGATCGTGATGGATGGCACAAACTTAGGGAGGCCTAAACCCAGCAGTGGGTGAAGTCAGGCTGTGGATGATCATGATGATGATATAAACATGAGAAAGTGTTAATTTACTAACTGAGTTGCAAAACTCTTTAGAATCACTCAAATATTTTTGAAAAATTAAAAGTTCTCTCTTTTTAAAGTTAAAATATTTTTTTTTATATCATTTTATATGATTATTTTAACTGGCCTTTCGCAGGGCAAACAAATCCATCTCAGAGTTGACCGAGTTTTACTTTACTCACTTTGTTTGACTTGCTCTCTACTGGGCTTGACTAAGTAAGTACTCGTAAGTAAGTTCGTATGAGCAAGTGGCCAACTCCGGTGACGGAGTTTTTAGGCCGCCTTAAGGCCTCCGTCATGGGCTTGACTATTTAGATTTTAACCCCCTTATGCATATTGGTTTAGTTAACCTACTTTAGCTAAAATGGATATTAAATCTGTTGCTATCTCTTTTCATTCACGTAAGACTAACAAGAAAAAAACATTCTTTAAATCTATATTAAATTGAGAGATCGTTATGAATAAGACCATAAGTGAATTACAGCAAAATAAACTAAACTCAACACCTTGTTTGTAGCTAGACTTAAGACTTTTCAATGTGATCCTAGATGTCCTACTGAATAAAATTATAATTAATGTACATTAAAATATAAATTAAGTTATATAATGGCGTGGATGATGTCGTGTATAGGAGACAGTATGTAATGTAAAGGCTATTTTGTAGTCGGCGTGGAGACTAGTCCAATCAACGTAACGCGCAATCAGGCGGTTACCGCGCTGTTAAATCGGTTTAATCGCCGCGACACAGCGCGAGGCACACAGCTACATCACTTGTTATATTACCTATTACCGAAGACGATTACTTGATATTAATCGTCTTTGCTATTACTCAGCTGTGCTACACTTTGTAAGGTTAATATCTCAACTACACTAATTATAAAGGTATAATAGTTACAGTATGAACAGTATGAATTAAGTAAGTTATTTTATTCTGTACAAAACTAAATTCTCAAAATTAAATGATTCTTAAAATCATTAATTTTTTTTCGTCTATGAAAGTACTTTATCACTGTAATGACGAAACATTTTCAATACTTTTAAAGTTCATCTACAGTTTAATGATAAATATGGATCCTAACTGAGACTGGAAATACTTGATAAAACCACCAGACGTTTCAAGCGAGTAGGTTATACAATTTCATCTAAGTTCATTATTTACCTTCAGCGTTCACGGCAAGGACGAGTCGCGTCTAATGTTACAGTTTACTATCTGTCCAGATTGAGCTGTGTCACCCCCATCGCAAATAATATAGCCTTTATAGCCCTAACATAGGCGCTGTAAAATGTTATACGGCCATTTTTGAGGGCGCAATAAAGGGAATTTAATTTGGGGTCGAATGCGACGATGCCCTGATAATTCCGTAATGAAAGATTGACGATAAATATCCTTGTAATTGGCGTTCCATTCCGCGTTCCGGACTCGGCCCGCGTGTCGCGAGGCGACGCGACGTCCGGGGCGCTGTCACAAGCCTCTACGGGCTTCAAAAACTAAAGCCTTTTACATCCTTATTATAACAACATTATTAAACCGCTCGTGGCGAAGCTTGCTAAGACGTTCTTGAGTTGAAGTGAGACCGTTAAGCAACGTTCTGAACGGTCACAACTTGGATGGGTGACCGCAAGTGGCATTATCAGCTGAGCGCTTCCGTGTTTCGGAGGGCACGTTAAATTGTCGGTCCCGGCTTTTAAAGTCGTAAAGCCATGACGGAGGCCTTAAGGCGGCTTAAAAACTCCGTCACCAGAGTTGGGCACTTGCTCATACGAACTTACTTTTTTATTATAACAGCGTCAAGAGGCAATTTTTGTATACAACTAACGAGACATTGCAGTGATTAAGATTGTTGAGATGGAATATGATTGTACAGTACCTAAACTATCCTCTCAGCCTGTCCTCTAGCCGGTCATATCCACAACTACCATTTGGACTTACCTTCATGAAGGTACCTATGTAAGGCAGACATTATGTAAGACTTTTGAGACACTCAAGGTCTTTTGATAATTTCAAGGAGAGTAGCCAGAGACAAGGAAATATTCAAGTTGCGCAATATGCATTAACATTGATAATAAATAAGTCAGTAGCAATCATTTATATTTTTTTTTAAATTGCAAGCTCATCGAATATACCCATGATATTCTTACTTTGTCTCATAAAATATCAATACAAAAGTATCTTTATAAACTTGGTTTCACCTAACTGTAAATCTATTATAATTGAAAAAACTTCACTGCTTACTCCGAGGTCACACTGCTGGTGCCAAAGTGAATACAACCGCATTTATCTTGCGCTGCGATAATTTTCGATCCAACTTTGTAAAGCGATCAATCCTCATAAAGCCAGTACAAATGACTGCAAAGTTGTAGTTTTCTCGGAATCGGCCGACAGATCGGCCGACAGGTCGCCCAGATTGATATGGCTCATCGCTCAATGTCTCACCCTTGGAATGGCATTCCTTTGCCCTACAAAGGTCAAGTCGGATAAGCAACGTCCAATACAACACAACATGTGACTGTAATTACCGTACCACCTTTTCAAAGTGAGAGAACTTACGATCTAAAAAAATTCGCAAGACCTCATCACGACAAATTGTTCGCTGGCACTGAACACGTTAAGTGACTTTGAATAATAATTGCAAACAAATAGCTTTGATGTTTCAAAGCTTGTTTTAAATTAACTATTAGATTGTTAGATCCTGCCTCTGGCTAACCGCATACAATAATATTAGAACATAAATAACCTAATTGCGCATTGATATAGTTCGATTTAATGATTCGTAATGACTGATTAAATCAAGTCTTTGCTTCAATGTAAAAACAAAAATTACATTATTTTTTTATTAATTTAGTCTTCCATGGGTCTTTCATATAATGCTAGTTTTTTTACCTAGCACAAGTACGAAGGCATTGCAAGGTATAACGCCAGTAACTCTTAAAGGACTTGAATGTATGCGAACACGCCTCGTAGAACGCCACGCCTGAGCGGACAGTCGGAAATCTATTGTCCGCTCACGTCCGCTCCCCAATGCGGGGGATTTACGAGTACGGGAGGCTCGGGGCTTTTGACGGTTTTTTATTGACTGAGATATAGAACAGCTATTATTTAGATGACGAATAGGTAGTGGCAAGACAAATATAGTTTATTTTAAGAACATTAAAATGACTTGAAAAGTTGGGCCTCTTGTATGAGTGTACATACATAAACTAGTAGTTAATTATGAATAACGGGGTTAATATTAAAAAATATAATCGCCATAGTTCCTGTTTTTGACAAATACTGAACATTGTGACAGCACACGGCAGAATGACGTCACAACGCTCGGGGGAAATGAGAAGAGTGTTCTGCATATAATCATTACAAATCTGAACGCAAAAACACAAATTGTAGTGAAATACTAATATTACAAATGGATTAATGAAGAAAAATATAACACAGTTACAATCAAATAACTGTACTTCAGCAATTGCTATACAGCGTGGTAATCCAGGGTTTGTGAAATGTAGCTAACCGGCAGTTATCATGATCGTTCAAGTAATCTATAGGTTGTATGCAACATTCAAGGAGGGATCGCAGTTCAGCATAATGTTGATAAGGGTTCCGAATTTAGTTATCACCAACATAAGCTGAACTTATGTTGTCCTGGCATGCGTGGGCGTAGCAGCTCAACGGCAACAAATCCTCAACAATCCGAGGTCGCTCCTCGAAGCCTGTGAAGACCCCAGGAAACTTCTGTGCTTCTGGGAGGAGCTAGGCTGGCTTCACAACTAGTGAGCCAGGTCATCCCCACGCATAAAGTACCGCCTTTGAGTCTAAATGCGGAAAAGGGAGTCCCCATACATACATAAGCTGAACAGCGATGAATGGCACGATGTATATCGTTCTGTAGTGAGGCAAACAAACAAGGTGGAGCTTTCTTCTCGGTCATCTAAATGCTCTAATTTATTCTCTCAATTTGCATTCATAAAAATCGTTCGTTCGTATGAGCAAGTGGTCAACTCTGGTGACGCAGTTTTTAGGCCGCCTACAGGCCTCCGTCATAGCTTAACAACTTTCAAAGCCGGGACTGACAATTTAACGTGCCCTCCGAAGCACGGAAGCGCTCAGCTGATTATGCCACTTGCGGCCACCCATCCAAGTTGTGACCGCTCAGAACATTGCTTAACTTCGACGATCTATCGAGAACGTCTTAGCAAGCTTTGCCAAAAATGCTTACGAAATTGAAGTTGGTTTTTCATAAAAAAGCCACTTTTTTAATTGACATTTCTTTTGATTTTTTCATAAAGAAAAGGAAGCCCACCGATGCTTGTATGTAATGTAAGTACCATAGCCTATAATACATTGTATAAACATTGGCAGACACTTGTACGATCACTGAATTACACATTCATGAAGCAGCGGAGACCCACTCAACTGGAATAGGCACATTACATCGATTCTATAAAACTGTTTCACATTTTTATGTAGAAATCTAAAGATAAATTATGTCGAACGTAAGATTCCTTTCATCATTCTCCTGCCCTTATCCCACGCTAGGTGGGTTCGGCACAAAACACAACACGTAATTCTACCTTAATCAATCAAAATATTTTTTAAATAATAGCAGACTTTTTTCCTTGACATTTGAAAATACGGCCACGAGAGTTCTGTTCAAATGGTTCAAAAAAAAAAAAAAATCGGTCCACACTTGACGGAGAAATAAGTAAACAATTACAAAAAAAACTACCTTTTTGAAGTTGGTCAAAACATTCCTAGCCTTATACAAGTATGTTTTGTTTGTGAAACAATGAAGAAAAGCAGCATGAATAAATGTCAATATTCAAATAATACTAATGACGAGTGTATGGATGATAGGGAAGATAGCCTCTTGAAATAGCCAAAAAAGTCTGAGTGAATGTCTACCGTGCCTAGAGATTCAGTTATGAATATAGCATTTCTTACACAGTTTATTAACACACTAAATAACTATTGGAATACTCAATTTTTCAACACAAATGTTTTTCTGACTTTAATAATAGCTTGCCTTGAAAAAAAAATGAAATATGATCACGACTGTATCCCGGGAGCGGTAGACATTTCTTTCAGATCATTAGGCATTTTTAGATCTTCTTGAAGATATCTAAGGGGGTAGTCAGAGGTATGTCCAAATACATACATATTTGGTACAAGCCCACTTGCCTTGAAGAATCTTGAATTTAAATTCAAATTGTTTGTGAAAAAATAGAAGCAAACTAAACAGCGAGTATTCGAGTTTTAAATAAAGAAAACAAATTTCTCACAATTTGGGACCGGGTTGCTTTTCTTTTGTAGTACGAAAGTTTTGATCCCATGAATTAGATATTTCTCAAAACGTACAGTTAGCCCAAAAAAATACATCTGTCAAAAAAAAGTGTATCTTAATCAGAGTCGATTTTCCATTTCCTAAAGTAACTCACCAAATCAAATCGTAAGCTTTTGCAATAATAAAAAAAAAGACAGTTCATTTTAGTGTTCTAGTACTTGTGCCCCACTCTGTATATTAAATACAGGCGAACGATAATAGAGAGGACAGACAGATACGAACCCAACAACTCAGAAAATAGAATCGGAAATCAGTCGTCCATACTAGTCTGCGGATTAGATATTAAATGTATTGTGAAAAATTATTTGATCGCTTTCATGATAGAATCTTTTATTACTACTCAAATAAATGAGAAAATGAGTAGGTATGTTTGATTCAATCTTTGAATAAGACAGATTTCAATGAAACTTTTAATACTAAGTAATTGGTAGGTAATTGCATTATTGTTACTCGTATTGTATAGTATCTAGGTACTAAGTACTACTATTTCCTCAAACATTGTGGTGTCCAACGGGGCTCTTGTTGCGGCCAAACCTAATTTTTAAGACTTTATGTACCAACTTGAAGCAATAAATGAATATGAATATGAATAAACTTGAGAATATAACTATATCACATTGAGTTATTTTCGTTAAAATATTGTTGATTTTGAAATCGATATTGTTTGATCTCATTTTATTTATCGAGGTGAGAGGGGGAGTGTTTGGTAATGAAAAGATATGTGTTTATAATTCGCATCTTTACACACAAGTACATTATGAGATCCACAACAGAGTATGTACCGCTCAAGCAAACGGTACCTTAACCTCCACTCAAGTAGATAAAACTGTTCCCAATTCCCAACATTTTAGCAAGAGTTCTTACCATTCGTTCTAAATTAAATTGAAAACTAGTTACACAGAAAGACTCAAGTAGTTAGAGGTGGGAGTATCGAAGCGGTTCTGGAACTTTCTCGAATATTCCTCACGTTCCAGAACACACCAACTTCTCTCCTGCTACGTGCTCGCCTAAGAAACACGCCAACAACGCAGTATAAACTTTATTGTCCCTACACACGGTATGTTATCCACGGTTCGCCGACTGCCGATGCAAATATAGTGAGGCGAAACAGCGATTTTTGTGCGCGAAGGAAACGTGCGCGGCCGGGCGCAACCAAATATTGGCTTACAACAAAAACATTTCCCCAAATACCTCGCTTCACTGAATACAATGTTTTTCGCTATTTTTTCCAACCTCCTAAGCCTCTAGAGCTTTTTGAATGTGGCATAAGCTTCCCTATACAATCGTGCAATTCCAAGCTAATGGAAACTATTACGAACTATTGCTCGTATCGACATTTTTGTATTGCTTACGTCAGCGTCTTAGAAAATGGTTAAACTGCGCAGCGCTTGCTCGGCTGAGCTGTCGTCGGAGCCGAATATCTCCGAGTGTATTTTTGAGTGAAATTAAATCGTACCTGGAGTGAGCATCAATCAATCAATTTGCCTACATTCATCCCCATCTCCTGAGGATTAGATCCTCAGCGGGGCTCGCGGGCAGGCGGGGGGCGGGGGGAGGGCACAGGTACGGAAATGCGATGTTTTCCAATATTCATTTCAATTATTGGATTTGCGGTTGGCGACGAAATTGCCAAGTCGATCGAGAGTAATATTATTACGAGTTACATTTTATTTTACCTAATGGACTATTTAATGCAAACAGGTTAAAAAAACCACTAGTAATTTTACTATAGCAATTTAACTGTTTATGAAAATATTTAATAAGATGTACCTATATTGTTATAAAAAGATTCACTTAGACTTCCGCGATTACTTTTTTTAGATTATTTGCTCGTTGTAATCATTAATTGTTATATATAAAAGTTTTTGAAAGGTTTTGGAAATAAAATATTATCCTATCTTATCTTATTGAATTAGACGGAAGATACAAATAGGTGAAACAAGACTGAGACAAGATCTTTCATGAGGCATGCAGTGGGCAGGTGTGAACTGCCCGGCCCCGGACGCGACGAGCGCGCCGCCACTCGGATTAACTTCGCAACTTACACGCTCCGAGATAAATGTTCGCTCGACCAAATGAGGAATGTTCTTAGGAACGAATGGAGAACTATAAATTCCCGGAGCGAGTGTAAATGAAGGGTAATCTATTTGGACCCTTGAAACGTTCTAAGATTCGAATGTAAGTTATTATTGGAATTCATTTGCTAAATAAAGTGTTTGCAATCACAGGTAGGTATTAAAGACCTATCTGTTTTTAACTGAGACTGTTTTCTTTAGATAAAATGTCCTTAAATACTACAAATATAATGGTTTTGTTCATAAACATTCCCAGCTAAAGATACAAAAACGCAGAGATAAAACGAAAATAGGTTTTGCTTCACCGAATTTGTACAGTCGCAGAATTTCAATTCGAAAACCTTGAAGCCAGTCTTGTGTCTGCGAGTTGGTATCTATCAGACGAAACAAAGCGAGTAGCGATTAGCCGCGCCGGCCCGCGACATCAATGAGACAACTTGAGATAGCCTTATCTACCAACTGATAGCTTGGCAACGGCACTGCCACAGACTACACCGTACTCACCGCCAGCACTTCGGAAACTAACCTAGATACGGAACAACTCAACGACAGATCAGATTCAGAACTACACAAAAGTTGTACCGCTCAAATTTCATTAATACTTGCCGCTCTCAAGCCATATTGAATTTACAAGCTAGTGCGCTAAAGCTCATTATCTAGCGACTTGAATATAGTTTTGATTTGACTATTAAACTGACGTAAGGGCTGATTGGAGATTACAAGTTCAACAGGAAATTGATCTCGGCCGGAGCATAAAGCCTGCGGATTTGTACCATTAGTCACAGTTCTGAGAACCGTTCAACGAGGCTCGATAGAATACCGACCTTGTGTACAGTTTTACATATAAAAACAATCGAATATGATACTATATTTTAAAAAGTGCGGTAGACAAATTCTTTAAAATGTTTAGGCATTTTTTTAGATTTTTAAGAGTATTATGGGTAGTTAGATTGATGTATGCCCAATATAATATTTTAGTTAACCATAAATAACGCCTACTACTAGGCTAACTAGTTTCCTCACGATGTTTTTCTGCACCGTTTGGAGCTCGTGTTTCGAAACGAGAAATTCATTCATGTACGGCCTGATGTATCCACGACCCATGCATCGAAAGTAAAGGCACTAATCCACTCGAACTACACGGTTCGTTTGCGCGGTAATAATCCAGATAAAAAGTAATCTATGTGTTAAAATGTATGTAACAAACATCCATCATCCAGGATGGATTTTTAGACAAAATGTGGAGTGTTGTATAAGCCGCGGGCGTGTAAGCTAGTATAAATTATATTGGTTGGTATTCCGACATGAACAAGTAGACAAAATGTCAAATGTATTGGAACGTGCCTCGCTAATACTGCTTCCAAGAATCTTGGATGTTTGAACATCTTTCTAAGAAATATCTTTCCCTGGAGATACAGATAAATCTGTTTCGTGATTTTCTGACGCGAATCCTTACGATGATGCTGAAGAGATTAAGCTCGAAACCCTTATAAGCTTATGTAAGTTGGTGATGAGAAATGTACTGAAACAAAATTGAGCTACAAATATGTTTTGGAAGGAGAGCGATCCCTTAAGTTATTTCAAAGTTGTGAGTAAGTATGTTTATGTATATTTTTATTGTTTCGTATCCCTAACAAAACTATTGATCCTTTCGCAAACTGACCCTGACCGGTCGTCCGGCCGGCTCCGACCGCCATTTGTTTCTGTTGCGCAAACTTTCTAACTCAACCTCCATGCCACTGTCGGACTCTCTTTAAACGAACTTTATTGAAGCGGCTTTAGAATCAATACAGTTTGTAGCAACAATACAATGATGAAAAAAAGTTGCGCTGCTTGCTGTTGCATCTAAGTATTTACTTAGCGATTTGTTCTCTCCAAAATAAGGTTGAATTTGGCACAGCATCCGACCCGTCGTTCAGAGTGAATGTTATGCAAGGGGGTACTGTTATATCGCTGTGTCAAAACTTTAACTCACAGAGTCAGCTCCATAAAAACAACATAAATTGGAACATGTCTTGAGGATTGGTACTGAGGAGTGCTCGCTATGGGTTAACGGGTTGCTGAGAATGCTGTTTTAACGGGCCGCCCGAACACGGCTTTAGCAAGGGTTTATTACTTTCTGAAGGGCCTCACTCTAAGTACCTATAGTTTACCAATTTGTCCCTTTCTAAACTAAAGTGTTTACTGAATAATTTGAGAGTAAGTACTCATTGTTTGTTGTTATTGCTGCCTAAATAGATACCGAAATATTTAACTAAAACAAACGTTCAACGATATTAATGAACCTCATTTTGCGCAGCATTCTATTTAATAGCAAAAGTGTACAAAGGTACGAGTGCATTATTATAAAATAACAAATTACTTTTATATTCACTGCAACGTTTACATCCATGTTCCGCTTAAAAGGCGGTTTGGTACCTCATTATAGTAACACAAAGCTCATTTAAAAGAAAGCCGATATTGAGATTAAAATGATTTTCAAAAGTTAACCTAACATCGCGTGTATAAAGTTAAAAATAGAATGTAGATCTGTGAACACAGGCCTTCTCCTATCGGTGCACCGTCAACGACTGCGAAAGAATTCAAATAGCGGCGTTTCATTAATTCTTCACATAACACAGCGGTACTAGCGAATGAAATATTCAGCTCCAGTATAAGGCCCGTAAATTTCGTGCCAAATAAAACTCTCTAATGTCAGTCAGGAAAACAATTCGAACGAGTGTAGAGCACTAGTAGATGGCGACGTGCTCGAGCGCCGACAGAGATGCTCAAACTTGGCTCCGACGGCCCCGGACGCAAGCGCCTCAAACTTTATGAGCCAGTCTTAATCTGGTTACTGCGATCCGATTTTGTGGGATATGCATGTGCTCTGTAAAGCTTATTCCTAATTTACTTAAGTATAAGACTCTTGGTTCAAACTGTGAGTAAGAAAAGCGAATTCTCGGGACAATAAATTCAATGGAAAAATGTGAATATGAAGACACTTTAGTGAACCAGTCGTTTTATCACAAGAAAATATTTCAAAGTGGCGACAGGAAAATATTTGAATGTCCCCATTCCTGTCACCCTTTCTCAACACAGACTAAATGCCCCCCTAATCGCATCATTAAACGTTGAGATCCGCTCTCATCCCCCCTGAAAGCCGGGGAGGGACGAGGGGGGGAGGGGTTGTCAGCGTGATTTAAGGCGGCGTCTCCACGCAATCATGGTGCTTGGAAAAAAAAAATAATTGCGCCATATTTCAACGAGTGCGATGCTATTTCACGGTTCATTACAGTGATGGGACGGAGTGCATACGGCCCGCTTCAATGGACGCGCCCCTTTACATAGTTTTACACTGAAGCATTTTGAATGGCATTTATAACAAGCTCGACGTATAGAACCTGCTATTTATTTCGTTCTAATAATGTTAAGCATTTTATTTAGTACTTGTATCAGCGATTTTATTCTAAAAATACTCAAAGCTACGAATATTTTTTGTTTTGTTTACAAAACAATTCTTAAAATTTCAAACATCGGAATCACAGATCGGAATAGAATTAATTGAAATAGAAAAGTCAATTGTATTTTCAATTATTAAATCTTCATTCACACGACCGACACAAATATAAAAACGTAGGTTTTATATTTGTGTCGTGTAGAATACTATCTAATAGTATTCTCAGAACAGTATAAAGTAGGTACTACGAGTACCTACAAATATCAAACAAACAATGCTCTCGTGACTTCAACAAACTGTACTAAACAGCTAGGTACGGACATACGAGTACAGTGCACGTGAAAGGTCTGGCACATAAATAATTTTCCGTCTGAGAGCGCTTCATAAGGAGTTTATTACAATACAACAAAGGGCAGCGTGCGTTATCCATCCAAGTTACGGAGAGCCACAGCTCATGTATAAAAGCTGGGTTTCTATATTAATTTACATTTCTAAAGAGCTAATTCTGCGGTAACTTAGATATTTATTAAAATTCATATCATAAATACTATTCTATTCTAGTCTAATGAGCCGGATGTGGAAAAAGGAACTGCTAGTGAATTAATTATTATAAATAAGAAAACTGTACATACATTTTATGAAAACATGACGATTTCTCAGTTCTGTATCATTCAAGACACTTTCTAGGAGGTAGTCAGAGGTACATCTAAATATGTTTTGGGCATCCACATATTTTCAATTAATCATAAAAATAAATATTAATAAATATCCTTGGACATTTACACAGGGTTAACAATCAAGCCAAGCAATTAAAATGTCTGTTTAAGGTGGCCCTTCCCGGTGCGTCTATCATCGACGCGGGCATAGCTGAAAAGCTTGTTGTTTCATCCAGCTCAATGCTAGAAAAAGAAGCAAAGCGAAAAAAGAGAGATAGCGCCTCAGCGCTCGGCATTCAGTAGGTACTTTACCGCTCACTCGCTCACTCGAAAAATAGTGTGCGGAAATTTCATAAAAAGTGTTCCAGGAAATACGTTTTTTTCAGTAAGCCTTACAAGTTTGTAAAATAAATATTAGTCATTTAGAATCTCCATAAGATTTGCAAGGTTTCTATGACAATATTTTCTTTACTTTTACAATTTATGAGTACATTATGAACGGCCAAAGTTCAGGTAAAATTTATGCTAAAAGCAGGTTTTTGGAAGCTTATACTGAATTTGTTTCTCAAAATTTTGATTTTTAGTTTCGATAGAAACCTAGATATAGTGCACAAGATACCTATTAGTCCAAAAGTTTAAAAGAAAGATATGTTACAACGGCATAATCACGTACGAGCGTTTGTATGAAAAGTGAGCCGGGTTGACCGCTCTTAACGAGATAACTAAGTACTTCCTACTAATCATTCATTTATTTATTTTAGAAAATACTTTATATATTTTACATAGAAAACACCCAAACTTGTCAAATATTTTCAGATTCAAACATTTCTCCCGCGACGGGGATCAATCCCTCTACAACTAAGCAAGTACAATAAATCCAAGATTTTTAATAAAGAACACTTCGATCAAATATACCCTAGATTCCGCGTAACCGCGCCAAAAGTAACCAAACAAAACAGTGCTTAGATTCATAGTAAGCACTGTTTTGCCGTCAGTGTCGCGCCGACTGTCAAGCGGAACGATGCCGAGCAAAACGCCATAAGGTAGGTAATTGTTGAAAACTAAACCTTAGCTAACTGTCATAAGGTTGATTATTAATAAAATATTTAAATGGCTTTGTGATGATTTTTAGTATTATCCCTAAGATGTTTGTATTCTCAATTGGTAGGAGGGTATAGTAAACTCAAGCCGTTTTTGTGCGTTGTTTCACTATGGAAAGTTGCATCTAGGGTTTATTTGATCGAAGAAAGAACACGTAAAAGAGACGAAACTTCAAGTGCTATAAACAAGCCGGAACTTCATTCGGAGCATGTACGCAAGTTTAAAGTTGCAGTCAGGAAGTGTGCCGGTGCGCAACTTGCTGGGAGACTTCTTGGTAAGTTTCCCGCCAACTTCTTTGAGGCTCACTTTATTCAATCAGCGCCACACCAAAGTAATGTCTTACGTAAATCTAAGAATCAGTTGTCTTTTTGTCGGAAGCCGTGTTGGCCAAGTTTATTAGTAGCTCGACTTTCAAACCGAGGTGGGTGGTTTCAAATCCGGCCATGCATCAATGGATTTTTCACTATTTCTAAAAGGTGAAGGAAAACATCGTAAGAAAACCATTTAGCTTTCTAATAGCGTCGATGGAATTGGAACGTATGGAATGAATTCATGTAACTTCTAAGGATTATATAGAAACGTCTTAAAATCATTAATTTCAACTTTAACTTCGACTTCGTTGAAAACGCGGGTTCAAAACCCGTCGGAACTGAAAATTTTGAAAAGACTAGTTAGTGAATAAAAATTATTTTGTTATGATGATTTGCCCTTCTCGCGTCGTGAGCCTATTGACGTGGCAGAAGTGTTGCAGCCATCTTGCTCGCGCTGTGGCAGTGCGTGGGCGAGTTCTTACTTTCGGTTGGTAAACACTTTTATTGACTCCGAGGTGTAAGTTTCTTGAGTCGCTGCGCTCTAAGGGATTTATTGAGTGTTTGTCTCGATTTGTTTGAACGGAAACGTTTCTTTGTTTTAAATTGGTAGATAGCGATTTTAATATAATATTTTTAATTAGGTCAAAATTGAATTATACTACACACAATCTTGCAATCATAACTTTGTACTTACTTACTGGAATACAGCCAAATATAGAGATTTTAGAAGACCTTTGCCCACAAGTGGGACGAAAGATGTTAAAAAAAACTACTAATTAATTCAAATCAGTTTGTTTACATTTTAAATTGTCTAATTAAGATTAAAAAGTACATGTTTCTAAACGGACGTACATTTGTCTGAGACGTAACGAAGTATCTATTTCAGTAATAAAGATCTCATCAAACGACTTCTCATTAGTAGCATACTTTCATCTAATTTTACTGGATTGGATATTTTTATCTTCAAAGTGTAGTGCAGGAGCCATCCGTGGCATTATTTTATTATTAAAATTAAGTACATTTTGAAACTATGTTTAAAATAAAGAAAGTTAATCAGATTTATAATAAATTTAATCCTTGTTGCTTATAACATCTAATACTTTGATATGCTTAAGTTTAATTCGTTCTCAAGTTTATCTTAAAAATCTATTTTAACGCGAGGTTGACAAGACAAGGATGAAGTCGTTATTATTCTTTAAAAAAAAAATGATCACGACTGTATCCCAGGGAGCGGTAGACTTATTTTTATTAGTAGACATCACTCTTTGATTTATAAGTTTTTCAAAAACAAATGCTTAATAATGTTTTCTCGATACCTAAAGACTTTTTTTAAATATTATGTGTAAGTACTTTATTGGCATTTTATAACTTGTCTTCAAGCACATTAAAAAAAAAATTCTATTAGATTTATTAGACAATATTATTATACAATCAAGGTAAGAAACAACACAGCTGCTCCTACACTATAAATCTATATCCGGCATCACCCTCTACTAGCGAGCCGCAACACTTCCCGCGCACCCTGTAGGTACCTACCGCCGTGTTAGTCAACGACTATCCAAGTATCTGTTGTAAATATAGATTTTATAGAATCCGGCAGGACGCGGAATAACTTACTTCAGTTGTTCCAAATACGGTAATGCTGCCAATGGCTTGGGCACGCGTCCGTCTGGCAGTGGTTTTGGATCAGTTGAGCTACCTATAGATCGTTTGCAACGATCCTTAGGTGGCTCAACTGGTTCTAATTGTATTTTATACAGTTATGGAAATATGTAATACGGTAATTTGTTTTTCATTGGATTTTGTTTATGGTTTCGATTTAAATTTGATTTTTGAATTTTGTACTTTAAGTAAATTATAAAATGGTTACATAATATAAATAGCAAAAACTGTGCAGATGTACCTACTAAAATTTATTTAAATAATTACCCTAGCTAGGGTACTAAACTGTAATAACAGGTTTTAATTAAATAATTTAATTAGATTTAAGTGTAGGAAAGGTTAGACATAATTTTTTTACAAAACTACTACTTTAAAAGTATTTTAATACTGAAACAATAATAGTAATCAAGCGAGTTTAACTACCATAAAAAGTGAAAATAAAGCAAAATTGTTACTTTATCATTTTAAAAAAATTAATCAAAATTGTTACTCTATAATTTTAAAAATACTTACATAGAATCCTATGATAGATTTACAAAATAAACAAAGGCAATTAAGCTACTCATATCTAACGATCGCAAACGATTATTACATTACCCAATGGGGTGATTATGTCAAAGAATTTATGAAAATTCAAAGCTTCCCAGTCCAGGTCAACGACCTTTCAGATTGAGATTGAAATCACCAATTAGCATGGCTCACGGCAACTTCCGCGCCATTCAAACAAACTTGCTTCCGACAAAAACACAAAAGATCTCATTATGGACCGGATCGCCGACATTAGGGCTCGCGCAAACGCGAGATAAGGCCCGCTGTAAACAAAACGGGTCGCGCACGCGACGCGCACTTGCCGCGTTTAGACGACGATAGCTACTAGCGCCAGTGGCAACACATGTGATTATAGTCACTAACAAAAATACAAATAGTCACATAGTTAGTTATAACTAAAGTATTCGAATAATACCATTGAGATGTATTAATTAAAGAGTCACAATCTAATAGCTGACAACACTCAATGACATTTGACATTTGAATGTAGACGTTATGTCGATTGTTTTAAAGTTCAATGTCGCTTATACCTACGCAAAAAAGAAAAACTCTGTTCACTACGTAGCGTGCGCCGAGTTTTGGCGTTTATATTTTATTTGTCTGATTGTGGCTCTATAATACATCTCAATGAATATAACGGATGGCCTCTGTGACGCAGTGGACGAAAGCCCA
Organism: Xanthorhoe designata; assembly: GCA_963582015.1. NCBI lineage: Eukaryota > Metazoa > Arthropoda > Insecta > Lepidoptera > Geometridae > Xanthorhoe > Xanthorhoe designata. The sequence goes on along the minus strand of OY757047.1, from coordinate 11,148,065 downwards.
CTTGAGACGCGGAAGTTGCGTGTGCTATCCCTGCCAAGCGATAAATATTTGTATCAACTACAAATATTTGGCTCGAGTCTAGAAGTAATCTATGAATCATTTGTCCGTAGTACGGGGACACGGTATACGGGGACAACGGGAATAGACGGTATGTATTTACATAAAATATAAATAATTAGTATATCAGTCACCTGATTAACACAAGCATTAAGTTGGTTAGCTTGGGATTAGTTTAGATGTGTGAAATGTCAAAGGATATTTATTTTATTAATTACGACACCCAAATTAGAAATATCCACAGATAGAATATTTAACTCACAGCGAGAATTGAACTTGCATAATCTTGCTCCTCCCAAGGTTCATCAAACAGCCATTGTCAATGTCAGGTAGTAAATCCAAAACTCATTTATTGAACTTTTTTAGAATAAACTCGACAACAGCAATAGTGAGTATCTAATTTAACACGCATAATGAATATGTTTTATCCTTGCAGAAGACCTTGCTAAAAATATCCATTTCATATTCATGAGAATGGTATCGACTATTTTCGCGCTTCAGCGAGTGCAACTTTCACGTTTGTTATTTCGAGTTTAGTTAGAAGGTAATAAGGTGGAAGACTAATTTACGAATGCTGTATTATTTTCACTGCGCCATAACTTTAATTAAAAAAATAAGCCAAGTACGAGTCGGACTCGCGCACGAAGGGTTCTGTGAATACTCTGTACAATTATGTGAATATTTCAAACGTCTACATGTTGTCGTTATTAATATCGAGCAAAAAAACTACAAAACACATTCTCTTTCTCTTTTTATTGATTTCTGTTTGTAGTCTGTCACCAGGCTGTATCTTATGAACCGTGATAGCTAGACAGTTGAAATTTGCACAGAATATGTATTTCTGTTGCCGCTATAACATCAAATACTAAAAACAGTATAAAATAAATATATACGGGGCGTATACAACAAACATGGGTTTTTGCCGTTTTTTGCTCGATATTAATAACGGTAACAGGTAGACGTTTGAAATATGCACAGAATATTTAGTTGTATATTCACTTTAAAAATAAATAACTGTATTATAACAAAACAAACATTTAAGGAAGGCTCCTATACTTACAATCTTTACTACGTATACTACTCGATATTAGTAACGACAACATAGACGCTTGAAATATTAACAGAATGGCACGTAATCCTTCGTGCGTGAGTACGACTCGCACTTGGCTTATTTCATCTATAATATTTAGATCTAGATATAATTAATACCACTGGTTAATGTCATCAGGGAGAGTACTGTTTCCTGGGCCACAGCTAACGCTACTCCAGGATATAGAGTCTCAAAATTGTAATTTACCTTTTATTATGGCCAGTAAAAATATTTCTATTTCGATTTCTATTTCTTATATATTTAATATTTACTGTGTGGACAGTGTTTAGTAGCTAGCGCAGTGTACGCGCAGCATACAGAGCCCTTGGCTTTTTTCATCTATATATCTAAGACAGTGTTTAGTAGCTAGCCTAGTGTACACAGAGCATACAGAAGGCGTCGGGTCGCGTGTGCGTGTGTCGCGATAGCCCCGGGCTCGGGAACTAACTGTCGTAAACTGATTTGAAATATCGCGCGAGATAAGCCCAGCGAGAGCTCGGCCCCGCCTGTGCTTCCCGATAGCCCATATAAATATCACTAATCCAAGCTCCATGGCGAAAAGTACTATGTTTGCTGTAATTATATTTTAACTAGCTGCGCCCCGCGGTGTTACCCGCAGTAGTTTCCGTTTCTGTAGGAATATTTACCGGTCATAAACTATGTTTATTTCAGTTTCAGCCAAATCCGTTCAGTAGTTTTCGCATGAAAGAGTAACAAACATCCAACCATCCATACTTACAAACTTTCGCGTTTATTAGTAGGAATTGAATACATGATTGTTATTATTTTAAGAATTTCCACTTAACAACTTACCTTTTTAATATTCATATGATATAGTTATTGTGATAACTTCAATCTTATCACTTAAGATAATTCTTAGTTTAGAGAAAGGCTAGATCGTAGGTTATAAGTACCATTGCAGTACTCAGAAGACTTGAGTACTTAACCTGCGAATATTTTTCTCCCCACATTGTTCGAGCACGGTACATTCGACTTATCTAAACGGCCGGCATGTCGAGCGCACATTAATCAATGTTATCTACATTATTTCAATTAAAATTATTAAAATGAATCAACCTTTAATTAAACCCATAAGTTTGATTAGGCAAAACTATAAACACTTGTGGGCATAAAATTAATTATGAAAACGTGCCGTGTTGACTGAGTGCCTTGACTTTCGATCCAAAGGTCGTGGGTTCAAATCTCGCCATGAAAGGATTTTTCGTTTCGATAAAAATAAAATCAGGCTTTTACCCATTGGGCCCAGAGGTCGTCAAATGAATTCATTCAAAAATTCAAATGCTTGATTTGATTGAAGACATCTTCAAAGCATCTTAAAATCTATCTCTGAAAATACAGTCCTGATCATAATTCACGTTAATTTCACTTTATAATGAAAAATAGGCTTCGTTTAATTTAGTTAGTGGTATTGGTCCGCGACGCGTCCCTTCAAAGGTCTATTCACGTCGACCATCAACTGCTATTTTAGAAGCGAGCCCTATTTTATTTGGTTACAGGACTTGGCTGTTCACATGACTGAACGTCCAAATGGTTTGAATATATAGATGTCAAAATGTACAAAGTCTATTGGTTATAAAGTTGCAGTGACAAAATGATAAAAGTTCACATTGTATTAATGTATCATTATGCTTTTGCCAGAATGTAAACATTTTACAATGTACTAATGTCAAGTCGTGTCAGGGATTAAATATTTAAATGTTACAATATTTTAGTGACAAATCATGTCATTGAATATAAAACTAAATCTTACAATGGCAAATATAGGTTGCCATGTATTATAATTATAATATTGTTCACACTTCACACTAATATTATACTTAAAGGTGAAAGTTTGTGTGTAAGTGTGTTTGTTACTCTTTCATGCTCACTGGCTTGAGCTTAGGTATATATATACCATGGCAACAGGATGGGATTCTATTCACCGCGAGTAGCACTACGGGGCGCAGCTAGTATTCTTAGATAAAGGGAGAAATTGACTGACATAACAGCTACCAAAGACGATTAATATCTAGAAGACAGACAAAGGCCATACACAAAATCGTAACCCTAAAAAATAGCCTGAAAGCTCTAAAACATCAATTTTTGCAGCTACTGAGAGTACGAGTATAAAGTTTGTTTTGAATGGTAAATAGGTAAATAAAATAACACATACGAAAGGTTCTCATACAAAGTATTTATTTATTTTTATTCTAGTAGGTATTCTATTCTAAATTAACTAAAAAACTTCAATGGTTACTCTTTTACTACTGGTTAGGCTTGCAGGCTTAGTTGTTGTATTGCTTTTCATCGCGTTTTAGCTTTGCAATGAGTTTTAAATAATTGAGCGGATTGATTTCTTGATTCTCCAGTTGGGTTAAGAAATATTTCATCTTCCGATCAAAAATAATATCGCATTTCCTTCGTTTGATATTGTCAAATAGTGTATTCTTAATTTTTGTTTCCTGATATTTTGCTTCCTTGCGCAATAAATGAACAAATGTAAATAAATTTGTTTTGCATCGCAGCCTCTTTATGAGCCGATTGTGCCACCCTTCTAAACTATTATTTGTTCGGTGGCGTTGATAAGCACAGCTAATTTGACCAATATTATTTTTCGACAGCCACTGCTTGACAAAATATGTTTCAAATTTTTCCATTTCGTCAGTTTTCTCTGAAATGCTATTTAAAATTTCTGTCCATCCAATATTTAGTAAGTGTTCGGGCAAAAGTGGTATATATGATGCTAGCTCTGCAAGTTTTCGCCCGTCTTTAGTCTGTTGAAGTTTTAATGCATCTGCTTTACGCCATATAGCTTTATTAAAGTGATAGAAACATCCACTCAAGTCACACTCTGGATAAACTTCTTTTACTGCATTCATTTGTGCCTTTTCAAAATCAGATTTATAATTTTTAATGACAATTTTCAATTCATTCTTGATGTATGAAAATAAACGTGTGTAAGTTTGAGTTTTTTTGTTAGGCATCAAAGCATACATCACTGGTACAATATTGGTTCTCTCTTCTGTAGGTACTGTTTACATCCAAATGTATAGTAAACAATTGCTCCCAAGGCACCGGAGCTGCTTCAAATGTACCATCTCCCAACCACATTTTATCATCGTCTTTACCATAAATATACTTGTGTATAAAATTCGTAGAAAATAATAAAATTTTTTCACTCGTCCCATCTTCCCACACTAAAAAGTTTTCCTTTAAAATCTTCGGTAATTCCACTTCTTCTAGAGTAGAAAATGAAGATTTTGTTACTTCCAAGTATGTTTTTCTTGCACGATACAGCGCCCGTTTTTTATTTTCAAATTTTGGCATCGTCACCGAATCAGCAGAATCAGATTCTTCATTTTGAGGAACAAAGCATTCTTCAAATATTTCTTGAACAGGTTTATAATTTTCACATACTTTTTTTTTACACAGTCGAGTTGCAAGGTGAATTTTATTTTTTGAAGATGGCGGATTACATGTATGCTCATTTCTACGTAATATGTTTGTTTTAGTAATATCCAATGTTATAGACGCAGCACATGATATCCTATTTATGCACTTCCAAAGACTAGTACCACTTTTATTTGTTACTCCCAAATTATATCTGTATATACCGTATAGTAATGTCTCGTTGCCTTTTTGATTTGTACTGAACAAAAATTGCTCTTGTGATTGTTTTTCCATTTTGATAAAATAGATAATTCTTCATCTACGCTGAGATCTACGCACAGAAGTCTGGAGTGGATGGAGCAAATTACCTATCTGACAACCAAATGCCAGAAAAATTTCTATTCTTTTGTTATTCATTCGATTTCAAGAGTTCGGTAGGTATAGGAATAATTGTAAGCTGTACTTGAAAGAGTTTTTAATGTATATTTATGGAAACTCTATGCTAACAAACAATACATAATTAGTATTGGTCATTATGACATTGATACAAACCGCGTACATTTTGGCACTCATTCGTCATAACAATGATGTCGTTATGAATTTTAAACATTCTGACACTCGATCGTTTTAACATTATGCACTTTGTAACAGTTAGTACATTTAGATACTAGCTCGTTCTGACAAATTTACTATTTGACTATAATGCATTATAACAATAGTTCTTTCAAACAAGCATATTTTATGCCTTTTGTGCATTTTGGCTCTCGTACTATTTTGCACATGGTGATTGAGCCATTTGGACGTTCAGTCATGTGAACAGCCAAGTCCTGTAACGTTTTATTTCACGCACGACTTCAGAAGGACGAGTAAAATATATCTTTCGACGAATTAGTTTGTAGATTTTCTCACGCGAAAACCCGCAGTCGAATTTACCTTTTGATCCTAAAACTATTTTAATCAAGTACGGCTACTAACTGCTAATAAGATTTTGAGTTGAATAAATTATGTAGGTTTTTGGTATCGCTGTTTTTGTTTCAACCTTTTAGTGACCAATATAATATACATGTTAAACATGAACTAAAGAAAGTACCTAAGTATGATAACGCCCTTTCCTAAATTTGATTCAGCGTTATTGTTTACTATTTAGTTTTATAAATATTACCTAATAATTTGGTTATGTCCGTACATTCCAAATGTCACATACACACCTGTGCTAATACTTTATTTTTACAACTTAAATCAAGCGCTCGTGGCGAAGTTTGCTAAAACGTTCATGATAGAACTTTTTAAACTATCAGGGTTTTAAACATTATAAACACTTAAACGAGATATTTACCATGATTCTTGGACATAATTATGAGCTTCCCGTTATTTAGGCACAGTTGCCATGATTATTGCGATTTAGACGGCCTAAAAACTCCGTCACCAGAGTTGGCCATTTGCTCATAATTATGAACTTACTTACTTATTAATCTTCTGATACATTTGCCATTCCAAAACTTATTTTTTACAGTAAATAAGAAATAATCACAAACAAATAAAACTTGAACAACACTATAATTGTAAAGTAGTTAGTTGTGAGCTTTAAAGTATAATTTGGACATTTAAAGCCAAAATATTCGGATCACTTCCTCCTGCCAGTGAAACGACCGGAAATACTCGTAAAGAGAGTATACGTCACAGTGACAGCCGAAATGTCATTTCCAGGAAACCAATGTGGAAACCAAATTTCAATGTGCATATTTATCGAAGTAATAAGTAGTGGGGTAAAATATCCTGTACTTCGAAGTGATTTTGGTGTATTTTAATATTCTAAGACAAGTTCCTGATGCCATTTTGTAAACGTGCAGGCAAGATGATGTAAATTTCATATCGTAATGTTTATATCCAACAGGGCAGTGCTTGGTTAATTAAAACTATTGCTTTAGATTGAACTTTACTTCACACCTAAAGATTTCAGTTCGTGTGGCCTGACTTATGTCTGGATTTCCTTCAAAACAAATGTTCCAAAACGAGAACTCCATTCATTCAACTTTGGATTTACAGCCGATAGCACTATGAAGACGACCCTAATTAATAAACATCACACATAGATGGTAGGTAATACGTACATTAAAAAAAAAAAGACCGTGGCACTCGGAGACTGCCGCGGTAAAGCCATTGCATAGTATTTTTTCGGAGTGGGGGGTGTTAGGTTATTTTCGTTACGGAATTTCTGGGTTCGGTCTCTACGCTCAAGGCCCGCGATAAAAGCTATGCAATAGCTTAAAAGTCCTTTGTTTCTAAATTAATTATACAGCGACATCTTACAATGTAACAAAATTATCCCGATCACAAACCAGAAACCGGAATCAATACCCTTTGAGCGCAAATCACGATGCATAAATATTGGAGCAGCCACAAAGAACCGAATAAAACATTTGGTGGTTGTCTCCGTTTGGCGCGGGACGTCGCAATGGCCTCGCCTTACAATGCTCACAGATATCATTCTATTGGAGAAATTGGAAATATGACTTTGGAAACGTTGTGTGTCTGATAAAAGTTTTTATTGTTCGATTCATTATGGTCGAGCTGGAATATTTTTAGTATTTTTTTCGCATTGTTCACATAGAATCAATCATCGTTACATCCCACTAATATTATAAAAGCGAATGTTTGTATGGACGTTTGTTACTCTTTTACGCAAAAACTGCTAAATAACGATTCGTACATCACTAATTTCCACTACATTTAAGTATTTCAGAATAAATGTTTCCGGATTTTCATCGTATAAAAAATGTTCTTAGAACAAATACGACAGTTTCAAAGTAGACTGGATGCAAATAAGATCTGACAAGAAAAATAAGGTGTAAAGTGTAATAAGTGAGCGTTAGGTCGCGTGTCCACTTGCTGACATAATGACGTCACTCGGCGTGCGCTAAGCGCTCGGACGGACATTATACTCGGAGCAATCGCAACTAACCGAGCTTGCATTTTTTGCTTTCACTTAGTTGTGACTTGAAAACTTATTCTACTTATGCTAGCTTTACTTTCTTTTGGACGTGCTGAATTAACATTTCATTTCCATTTGCTTAAGAGGGCGTCATATGCAAATTAGTCGTCGAAATCCTTATTTATCTCAGTATATGTAAAAGCTACGTCCTTCATATTTAGGGAAATGATACTTTTAACTTTTATCTTCTATCTTGGTTTTTTAGAAACACGATTGGTAAAAGTTTTCTCGATCATATATTTTTTTGAAAAATACATGTTTTTCACACAGTTTGCTATTTATCTCAGGAACAGAACGCTATTTTTGTTGGTTTTATGTTTTGACAAATAGCCTAGAAGTATTTATTTAGTTCTGGTTTTTTAATTTTTCGATTGCTTGTTTAATTAACTTGTAATTAAATAAAAAATTATGTTGCGTGTCTATCGTTCTGCGCTTCTCACTCACGAGTAAAAACATTATTCGCTCTCCCGCTCATTCCTCGGCGCTATGGCACACACTTAAGCTGCTTATATTTTATTCTGCTTTAGTGTTTAATATTTTTCTGTTTTACATAGGCTAGTAATAATCAAGTACTTAAGAAGTTTATTATAAAATTGACTATCAAAAAAAATATATGGTGCCATAGTTATTACTTGGAGTGTCTTCTATGATTCCAACCTATATAAATTACTGTAAATATTAGAATGATTTTTAATATTCATTTTGTTTAAAATGTGCTGGATATAATCTTAGTTCTGCGACTGTACCGTTTCTCCTAAAATGTATGTATGTAATGTAATGTATTTCAACAAAACATATAAATATATCCCTTAGTATGTTTTAATATATGAACATTTTATTACTTACATTACAAATCAATAACAAACATCCCAGCTCATTTCGTCTCCGGCGACCTTATTATTTTCCACTATGTACAATGAACTCTTACATGACTTATACCGCCTATTTAGGATATGAATGTGCGTGCACAAATATCGCAAGTCAGAGTTCCATTCACAAAGTTCCAGCGAATGTTCAGGACACAATAACACAGAATACAGTATTACAAGCCTGTGTTTACACTTTAACGTGTAAGGTACACTAAGTAGTATAACTGCTCCATCTGGCTGACGGGTAGTATGTTAATTGACTTGTTAGCTCGTGATGCGCTTCAGAGCGTTTTTACGAGCGTGAGGAATGAGCTCACGATCAAACATTTGTGATGTTTACGTGACTTGAGGATCAATTGCTTTCTTTCAAAGTCATTTAAGTATTTCATCTGTTTTTTGATGGTTTACGAGTATATGCTGATATGATGCAATTAAAGACTTAAGTGTTTAAATAATAAACTATAGCTTGCGCAAACAACAGAGTTGTTAAAAACATGTTAGCGCTACTTAAAATTTAATGAAATGAAATATGATCACGACTGTATCCCAGGGAGCGGTAGACATTTCTTTCAGATCTTAGTGCAATTTTTAGATCCTTTTGAAGATGTCTAAGGGGGTAGTCAGAGGTATGTCCAAATACATATTTGGTACATGCCCACATCTTGCAGAAGTTAACTTTTCATACAATTTAATGTTAATGATAATTTAAGTAATTACTGTAAGTTAATCAAAAGAATTGCTATTTCTAAAAAGCTCGTTACACTAACTTAATTATCATATAAATTACCAAAAACACTAAAACTGAATGAAAACATTCAGAAAACCTAAGTAAGCGTAACATTTGAAATGATAACATTTATCTTGTGCGAGGCGGCCGACAAACAGCCAGGTAGTTAACAATAACACTTGTCTGAATTTATCCAACACATTGTAAAAGTTATGGGTTGAAAGGGTTGAACTGGGTTGAAACAAGATTGAATCAACAGACGCTGCTGGTAATTAGTACAGTAAGCACCAGTTTCAACCGACTTCAAAAAAGGAGGAGGTTTTATTTCCACTGTATGTATTTTTTAATATTATTATATTTGTATGTTCACTGATTATTCCGTCAACAGTGGACCGATTTTAAAAATTCTTTTTAGACATAATAATATCACACGGGAAATTACTCACGTAAAATTATCGTCCATTTAGATACCGACAATGTTTCGATTCTTCCGGAGAATCTTCATCTGGGTATGAGTGTGGTCACTCCTCGCGGTCGCGTCTCACACTGCGTGCTATTATAATGTCTAATACAACTCACGATAGTTTTTAAAGTGAAATTCATTTTTAGTTTGAAAGAGTACAATCCTGGGTAGTCTCATAAAAAATTGAGGATCTGATGAGGATTTCGGAGTTCTATATCTCGAAAGTGCAGAAAATTGCTCTCTCCTTACGAAATATAAATCGATTTAATAAAATAATTAATTTTGCCATTTGTGCAATGAATTTATTGTCAGAATTGAACAATGATGAGTTAGATCTCTACCAGAATAGCCTTAGTAACCTGAAAACTGAAGCGTCGACTTTAAATCTAAAATAAACGGTTAAAAGTTCATGAACCTTAGGCAGTCAGGTCTAAAATCTTTAAAGCTCTGGCTATTAATAAGTCTAACTGCTAGGATTTTTGGATTCATTTTAAACGATATTATTTTACCAAAAAAAATCTTTGAAATATCCCAGGCACTGATTTGCACAGGAAGACGGTGGAAGTGGCTCAGACGTATATGACTAGGTATAATGTGTTGTTTTGAATTAAATTAACATTTTTATTTTAGTTTGTAACCACGGTGTTAGAAATGATTGTATTTGTATGTGAAGTCTATAGGTGATCTAAAAACTCCATCACCAGAGTTGGCTACTTGCTCATACGAACTTACTTACCTACAATGACCCGCTAAGCATAGGCAAACATACCTCCTGATACTAAAATACATTATTATCTAGTAGAGATGTAGAGCCGTGTTGGTCAAGTGGATTAGTACTTCGACTTTCGATCCGAAGGTCGTGGGTTCGAATCCGGCCGTGCATCAATGGACTTTTCGTGTCAAAAATTTATATGCGCTTAAACACGAGCTTTTAACGGTGAAGGAAAACATCGTGAGGAAACCAGTTAGCTTTCTAATAGCGTCGATGGGCTTGCAACCTGTCACGTATGGAAAGTTAACTTCTGCAAGATGTGGGCATGAACCAAATATGTATTTGGACATACCTCTGACTACCCCCCTAGACATCTTCAAAAGGATCTAAAAATTGCTTATAAAGATCTGAAAGAAATGTCTACCGCTCTTTGGGATACAGTCGTGATCATATTTCATATTTTTTTTAGATGTAAATGCCGAAGTTAGGAACTGATACTATGGGTACAGATGAGTATAAACTTTGAGAGTCACGTTCCGAGTCGGCGAGCGGCGGACACTCGACTTTACTCCATTGAATACCATCCCTGCTTTCATAACCCACACGAGAGCTCTGTAAAGTAAACTATGAATGACGGGCTAGTGGCTTCTAGCTGGTATGGATTTAAGAGCGGGGGCACACCACGTTTTTTTAACGCGCCGTCACTGCGCGTTTGTATAGTTTTGTATCGATATAAACGCGATGCAAACGCAAGGTGTATAAAATGTAGTCAGCAAGCTGTGACCATACTATCCTCGCGTTTGTGAAACGCGCTGGTAACTAGAAGGTGACGCGCACAACAAAATCGCACAGCGACTGCTTGTTCGAAAAACGTGTACCCAGGCTCTAAAATGTAAGTATGTCATTTTACAGTGGGTATAACGAAACTACTAGATTCTAGAAAATCTAAATAACAACATCATGCTTACTGGTCCATTCCAACCAAAACATAAATAAAAAAAAAGGTTTATTAACTTCAATTATAAAAGGTATATTTTTTAATTTCCGTTTATGAAAGAATATTCTTATTGTTACTCATATCATCATTCATAAGTCGCTGCATCAACTTCCAACACACTAGCATCATAAAAGAAGGCCAGGAAACGACTGTCGAAGAAAAAGTAGAAAAACCTGTTAAATACAGTAGAATTAAAGTGAACAATGAAGAACTGGGTATTTTCTTTATATCCAACAAGCTCATTCCAATTAGATAAATATTGTTAAAATCACTCTACAAACTCCAATTCCGAGATCGCATGTCTGAGCAACAAAAACGAAGCGTGTTCTATAAAACAACAGAAACGAAGCGAGTTTTAGCAAGAACAACAAAATTGTGAGCAAGCACACGTCGTTAGCTTTTTGCTTTAAGCATCAAGTCTTAATAACAAGCTGGTTCGCGTTTACACTGCAATTTGAGGGCTCGCGCACCGGCCTGTAATTACACAACTACATCAACTGTTCCGTCTTCAGCGCTAATTCTCTATCGAAAATAATACATAAAATGTTAAGGCTGTGTTTTCTCCAAAAATGAGAGAGGATGAACCAATAGAATCGCTTCAATCTTCGAGTCTAGTTAAATGAAACGATTCCATTGTATTTTCTATGTATAATAAGTATTTAAAAAAAAAAATGCATCTATGTAGTATATCAGTCATCTGGTTACCATAACACAAGCATTAAAATGCTTAGCTTGGGACTAGATGACGCTGTGTGGAATGTCCAGGGATATTTTTTTTATTGGTTCTTTGCATCTTCGCTCATCTCTGTTGGAAACGAAATGTAGACTATCATCCACTGTGTGACAATTTTGAATAATATGTAAGTATTTGCTTGAACAACATTCTCATCAGCATCTCGCAGCACAGACTCAGAATAGTACTCTGCATTCCTTTCCTATACTTTACCTACAAAATGCTAGTTCATTCGATTCATAGTAGGCCATATAAACATTCAAAGTTCTTAACTATGTTGAACTAATTGAGGCGGTTAGTTCCTATAATTGAGTAATTTCGCAAAATTCTAACCTATTATTTGCCCACATAAAGTCGTAATTTGAAACACACGTTTTATTAAAAAATCTCTTTCATTGTGCGCTAAGGGCGGAAACAGTCGCTTTTTCATAAAATAGTTGTTTTCAATGAATGAACTTATTTGTGTAGTTGCTCAACTTTGATAAATAGTTCTCTTTTTGTATAAACTTATACACGAGTTCGGTATGGTAAAGAGTAATGTTGGGCTATTTGCAGTAGCGTGCTTTGAAAACTTTTAATTCAAACTGTCGCTATTGCATCGCTTAAACTATGAAATCGCTTAAACCATTGAAACATTTTGTGATTAGTTTTAGATAAGTTTGAGGGTTACTACAACTATAATAATAAACGTCTAAGTTTTAATATTTATGAATAAATGATAGTTTTGAATTCAATCGTTTTCTAAAGGTTATGTAGTCCAAACAAAGAGGCAGACGACGAGACGAGACTGATTTTAATAATTAAACTTGGAACATAATTATACAAGCAAGTTTGTTTTTGTTTAATTTGATTTGTATATGAAACGTTCTATTAAAAAAATATAATTAAACTCATTTGACGTAGCTTTCCTAATATCCATGTAAATACCGTGACAAGATTAATTTTAATATTAAAGTCATTTAATGATACGCTCTCCATACTTACGATAATTTAAGCGTTTTTATTACTTGAATTCTTCATGTGAAAGTATTTTTCGATAATATCAATATAATAGCTTTCAGATTAATTTATAATCTAATCCGTCTGTGCCGCTCATCGTTGCTGGAATTTTAAAAATTCTCTTTGAAATCTTGAGCTCATAAAACTTTCATTACTTATTCAAAATAAAAGGTAAATGGAAAGCCGAATAAGCGAATGATTGCGAGCCCTTTCACATGAGCTCGAAAATGCACGAAATTTATAAAAAAAGCTTTTACATTTGAATGTAATGTAATGATGAGGCAAACACGCTGGGCCTCGGCACTTCAATTGCGAGAGATCTATCTCAAATAATATGTATTTTATATTTAACTTGTAAGATTACTATCATTTTAAATCGTCGAAGGTCGTGGGTTCGAATCCAGCCGTATATGGATTTTTCGTCTCGAAAAAATTATATATGCGTATTACATGAGGATTTTTTCTCGTTTACTCGGTGGGTGTCGTTAAATAGGTATTTCAAAAATATTTGCAGTTTTCAAAGATTATTTTTCGATTAAATACCTTACCGTATTGAACTAAAGAACCCTACATTAAGCACGACCCGACACGCACTTGGCCAGTTATTTTATTAGTAACTCTGTTGTATTAGGTGCGTCCAAACATTGAGCGGCAAGAGCGCGGCAGCAACACGCGGCATGGCCAGGAATCAATTCTGCCGCGCTCTAGTTAGGTAGGACAATCCGACGAATGTCTAAACGAACGATACTGAGCAATGTTTGCGCGCGGCATGAAGCACGCGGCTGCCACACGCGGCAATCGTCCAATCATAGCAAACGAACGATACTGAGCAATGATTGCTCGCGGCATGAAGAACGCGGCTGCCGGCACAGCGCGCGCGGCAGCCGCGCACACTTGCCGCTTAATCTTTGGACGCACCTTTAGTTTTCTAAGTAAGTAAGTTTGTAAGTGATCAACTCTGGTAGTTTTTATATTTCCATAAACCCAAGAGTTTTAAGATCTCTGAACCTCCACAATGGGCACTTGAAATTTCAAAGCAAAAATAATTGAGCTAGAAATTTAATAAGAAGCTCGTCTCGAGCCAAGGTCGTATCGAGAGCTTATTGAGTGTGCTCTAATTTATTTACCCGAGCACCTGTCGCTGAGTTCTGCCAAGTGCGAGTTGTGCTCTTTGTCAGGACGGAGTGGGGAGGGCGGAGGGCGGAGGACGGAGTGGCGAGACGTGACTTTGATAAAATTACTCAAACAACCCGCTTATACATTTAGAACGAGGATGAGGGGAGATTGCGTATGAACAATGACACTTATTATTATTCTTTGATTACGAAAAAATTGTACTCATTATTTTCCCCCGCAAAATCTTCTGATTATATTATATATTATTTCCCGTGTGCTATTATAATGTCTTCTGATTATACTCGTAAAATCAGGGGATTTTGCGGCAGGAAATAATAAGAACAGTTTTTTAGAAAAACATTTCTGTCAAAACACTAGGTAAGTCCGTGTTCGCTATGATATTATGGTTCGCAAAATGTTTCTTTTTGTATTTAAACATTTGTAAATGCTCATTAAGATTTCTTCAATATTAACAATCAAGAAAGAAAACTACGTTAAAGAGTTTGCATATAGCTTATTATTTCATTCTACTAATTGAAGGTATTAAATATTTTTTTCATACCTATGACTACTCCTTAGACATCTTCAATAGATCTGAATTGACTAAAAAGATCGGATAGAATTTGTCTACCGCACTTCGGAAATCAGATCAAGGTGTCAGATATTGCAAAAACTAAACTGAACTAATTTGACAGCATTAAATTGATGCCATCCTTTTTATTTCAATCGTTATGAAAGGGACGGCAACATATTTTTTTAGTGTTGTCAAATTAGTTTAGTTTTTTTGGCGACATCTGAATTGACACCATTGATTCATTTATAATATCCTTTGTTGTCAACCTAATATGAATAACAATTGAACGCGGCTTTATAATTCGTGGTTTATTAAAAACATCCGTCCCTATGGCAAGCCCTAGTGATTTCGAGAGCCATAATCATGAAATTTTGGAGCCGATACGAGACACTCGAGGAAGATGAAAGGAACGCGTAATGAGATTAATAACGGATCCTCTTCTGTTTTGTGATTGGAGTGTGCTGTGATTGCTTGCATTCGGGATATAGCCAAGTGCGAGTCTGATATTCGTGGAATGAGGGTTCCGATGTAAATAATATCATTGAACATTCCACACAGCGTCATCTAGTGCAAAGCTAAGCCATTTAATGCGTGTTATGGTAATCAGATGACTGATTCACTACATAAAAATATTTTTTTGTAAATACATACATATTATAAAGAGAAAACACCTAGATTCGAGACAAATATTTGCAGATCATGCAAACATTTGTCCCGGAGCGGGGTTCGAACCCGCTACCTCTGCGTCTCAGGCGGGCTTCACTTTTTCACCCACGGCGCCACAAAGGTACCAACTTTCCTAACTAAACCTCTATTTTGAGAAAAAAGTACATTCCATTCCCCATTCAAAAAGATCTAAAAATTGACTAATGATCTGAAAGAAATGTCTACCGCTCCCGGGATACAGTCGTGATCATATTTTTTTCATTTTTTTTTCCATTCCCCATAAATGCTCTATGTTTTTACTTTCGAGAATGGAACCCTAAAAATGAGGAGTGGAGAGGGGTGGGGGGGGGGATATAACTGGATTACGAGCTTCGGACTTTTGGAGTTTGCAAAAAAATTGCTATCGTGTCCCAAATAGCCACTGAAATCCATTTAGTCCATCATAATCCGTTCCGGTTTGAAAAACCAAAGACTACATTTATTTTAACGGTGCAATGTTCAGAAAAGTGCAGAAGATCAGATGTTCTTTGTTTTTCATTGCATGTAGGTACGGAAAAATCATAATATTTTCATTTAAATAAAAATAAAAACAAATATATTTGGACATTCCACACGGCGTCATCTATAGTCCCAAGCTAAGCAATTTAATGCTTGTGTTATGGTAACCAGATGACTGATAAACTACATAGATACATTTTTTTTCTGTAAATACATACATATTATACATAGAAAACACCCAGACCCGGAACAAATATCTGCAGAACATGCAAACATTTGTCCCGTGGCGGGGATCGAACCCGCAACCTCCGCGTCTCAGGCGGACCTTCGCCACTGCGCCACAGAGGTCGATAGAACACCACGCAGTTTATCTCTAAAGCTCTTCACCATTGTTGAATATGAAGCGTGAAGCGTAGGTGTATCTATGGGCCGAAATACTTTGATCTATTGAGTGTTAAACAATACAGCAATTAATTCGCTGTAACCGGCCCCTATTGTTCGCGCACAGCGGCGATCCATCTAGCGACGTCTTCAAGCGATCCCTCGATAGCTGAATCGATCCATCATGCCCTGAGGATATAGGCTCCGGAGGTAGCCGTAATTGAATTTGGAGTGTTCATTCCGAAGGAAATTGTATTTTTAATGTGAATTTTGAAGAACGCAGATCTGAATATTTAATATCAAAACAGATTAGGTAAACATCTAAAAGTTAGTTAAGGGTAAGGAGATTAATATTTTCTTTATTATTTATCAATTTTCTTTTACTTGATATAAAATTGCTTTGTGTTATTTATTGTTAAAGTTCGCTTTTGAAAGCTTAATTCTTTAATTTTGTCAGAAGTAAGTATTAATAATGCAATCGCATGGCCAAAGCTGACTGTTCGACTTTGTTCTGTGTAACCCTCAGCTTTGTGAATTACGGAATAATAGCTGCTTTCCTTTGTCAATCTTGATTCTTTGTACTCGCTTTTCAATTTTTTTATAAAACTTTTAACGGTTTAGTGGATGTGATACCGTGTTGTAAATATTTTATGTTAGAGCAGTTGGTGTTTTATACGTAGCGTTTGTTCGGCATTTGTTCATGTTTGTAACTAACAACGGCCGAAAGTCAAAAACTTCGGATCCAGGATAATGGAACTCAAGTAGAGTTGGGCAGGACACATAGCAAGGCGAGGTGATAACAGGTGGAGCAAAACCAAGACTGAATGGTGACCGAGGTTGGGCCAAAGAAGTATCGGGCGACCGGTTAAGAGGTGAGTCGACAAGAAAGAAAGAAAGAAAGAAAAATCATTTATTCTTGTAGGACCTCAAGGATCACTTAAGTTTCGTTTTACATGTTAGGTGATTCTAATGACAACATATCCACGTCGCAGGGCGTCAGTGGATTGACACAAGACCGTAGTGGGTGGCACAAACTCCGGAAGGCATATACCCAGCAGTGGGTAAAGTCGGACTATGTATGATGATGACGATGTGTTTGTAACTATCCTTGACTGTCCTAAAACTTTTAAGCAATCTTAAATGAATTTAACTTAATATGTATAAAACTTTCTTTTTCATTAGTTACGTTAAACATTATACCAGAAACTATTTCAACAAGTACCTGAGTCTAGGATCCTAAATTCTCAAGCGTACTTAAATAGTTGCTTAGTCAACTTAGGCTCCATACTAAGTGGTTTACATAGCGTCAGGGGGCAATATATGCACATACTTAAGGGAATGAGAACTGAGATTCTCGGCTTCAAACTAGCTGAGAAACGGCGAAGAAAAACATCGTGAGGAAACCCGCGGCTTAGTCAGCCCCACTACATTGTCTTTTCTGTGGATATAATCGGCTAAGCTGAGAGGATGGTTTAGATGCTACAAGCCTATTCCATCTCAACAATGTCCCAGGCACTACAGTATTCCGTTAAGCACAGGCAAAGATTGCCTCTTGACGCTTATAAATCATCTAGTAAAGATGTAAAAGCCTGAGTTTTTTTCGGCTTTAAGTTAATTAACTTTCTTCTTCTTCTTGCCGTGTCACTAATTCCTTCGAACTAGGGTGGTGAAAGGGTATTGAGTGCGCCTAAAAGGCTCCTTTCGTGTAATCTTAATTCTCGAAGATTCCTTCAGCGATCAAATACATGAATAACAAATCACACGCAGCCATAAAGGTATCATTATCATCATCATCATCATCCACAGCCCATAGGTCCCCACTGCTGGGTGTAGGCCTCCCTTCGTAAACGCCACATAATCCGGTCCTGCGCTGTGCCAAGCCAGGAATTGCCCGAAGGTTTATCATTATACCTACTCAATTACAAGTACCGTGGTATGTACTATAACACCCAGACATCACAAAGATTTATTTGTCTTGCGAGAATAGATTTTGTTGTCTCCACATCATTAATTTTAACCAAAAAAGTATATATTTTAAAGTCTCTAAAATTAAATAACCAAAAAAACCTTCAAAGCTAACATATATTACATTTGGCATATCCACTTATTCAGGATTTGTGGATTCTCTACAATAAAGTGGAATGAAAAGCAAAGCGAGGTAGTTAAGTATAAATAATAAAGTGGAACAATAACCGCGGGTCCAGTCCCACGGAGGTAGCGGACAAAGGTAGCGACCCCACTCAGCTGTCATACCATTTACTTACCAAAGAATATCAAACATATAGGTACAAAACCGACATTCACTTCCTCATTAATCTTATTTGCTCATTATTATATTTATTACATAATAATAATAATAAGTTATTTAATAAACATAATTATTATTATGATACAAAAATTCAAAACACAAGTAATTCAATAAAAGGGCAAACGATTTACAACTAACCCCGCACTAGGTCAATCTATATATAGGATCCAGGATCAAAAATGGTTTAAAAAGATCTAATTTTAATAAACCGGTAGTTTTTGATTATTACATGACGGAGGCTTTAGGCTTTAAGGCGGCCTAAAAACACCGTCGCCAGATTTGGCGGCTTAGTGTCAAAATTCCCTTTCAAGATCCCCTTTATAAAGGGGATTTTGGGAACTTTAGTGTCAAAATCCCCTTTAAAGTAGAAATTTCAGATCAAGGGGATTTTGACACTAAAATTTCCTAAATCTTCTTGGATATAGAAAGGGGATTTTCGCTCATAAGAACTTACTTATTACTTAGAACAAAGCAAAAGAAAACAAAATCGAAGAGTCAGCTTTGGCCGTATTACATTATTAATGGGTACTTATTTCTGTTTTATTAAGGATACGCCGAGGCTCGCTGACCTACATGAGCGTTTATAGAGATGGCTTCAGATATGTCTATTTTATTCGCGAATGTACTTTTTATAGAAAAATTAAGTGGTAATCCGTTGTCTCTCTATTTCTTTATTCTGGAAATTCTATAAGGTGTATGATAAAGTATGAAATATGCTATTTATGCGATTATCCAAATTAATCAAATGATTTGATCATAAATTAAAATAATGTAAAAATCATTACACACGCTTTGTGTTTGCATTTTTCGTTCTGCTTTTCTTGGATTAAGTGGTCTTTTTTAAGTTTCAATAACAATTTCATAAAATTATAGCTAGTACTATCCTTCGATTAATGTTCTAAGTTTTATAAAATCCGACATTCTGAAGTTGGTCAAAATCAAGTTCAAATAAATCAACACAAAAATTTGAAACGTGTTTTTATGCAACCGACCAATCTTCCAAAAAAATATTCTAACAAATTGTGTGGCAGGTATTCATTGTAATGCTCAACTTTATATTTATCCATTAATGACTCTCGCCTGAATATCGAATGTTCAATCACTTTGCCCCAATAGTGCTAAAACTAAATATTAAGGTACTCCGACCCACAGCGACAATTATTTAATTACCCTAATTGATTACTTTCCGGCGACGCCCGCTGTTGTGTCCAATCATTAATCAAAGCAAACGAATTGTATTAATTATTGGCGAATTTAATTCAAAACTGGAATCAGATATCGACACTTCAGTTCAAAGGCTTTTGAGCAAACAACGGGAATCTAATGAGCTCTTTGTTAGTTCAAATATCTGTAAATTGTATTTTAGAGCAAGTTATTCGGATTACAAATGTAACAGATTTTTAAGTGCACAGAACTAAAACGATTGTTAAAATCGTTTTCTTTCTGTTTCTTTATTCAAATCAGATTTATTTTTAAATTTATTTACTTAAAATTCAAACGAAAGTTCAAAATGTAAAGCAATTCTAAAATATCAAAGTTGAATGTATTGCAAAATCAGAGATTGGAAGGCATCTGTTTTTTCAAACTGAAGCGAATAAAGGTTTTCTACGATACTGTGTCTTTTTTAAATCTTCCAAGAATAGCAAAATTTAAATATTGCTGAGAATATTATTTTACGGATTTTTTGGTTCACCAACAAGAATAAAATATGTTTTTGTAAAACTAACGTGGTTTTAGTCAAGATTATCAGAACTTAAATGTTAATTCTATATAAACACTGTCTATTTAATATTCCGGCATGATTTTTATTATACCACAGACTCCTTATACATTTTTTAAGGATCTAAGAATGCCTAAAGATCTGTAAGAATATAATCTACCGCATCTTAGGAATACAGTCGTGTTCATATTGCATCATTTCATTTGATTTTAATTTTTATTGTTTTGTGATCATGTAAAAAAATATATTTCTCAAGTATCGATTTTTTTACAACTCTAGGAAAGTGTGTGATCAATCACCGCTTGAGACACGATTCTCGCTTGAACTCTGAATACGAGCCTTGATTTGCTCGGTCCATCTCCAAGTTAAAGTAAGAAGCTTCAAGTATTTTGAACAATTTTTACCATCACTGCTTAGTAAAACCGGCCTTAAGGTGGCCCTTCCCGGTGCGTCTATCATCGACGCGGGCATAGCTGAAAAGCTTGTTGTTTCATCCAGCGCAATGCTAGAAAAAGAAGCAAAGCGAAAAAAGAGAGATAGCGCCTCAGCGCTCGGCATTCAGTAGGTACTTTCGCCGCTCACTCGCTCACTCGAAAAATAGTGTGCGGAAATTTCATAAAAAGTGTTCCAGGAAATACGTTTTTTTCAGTAAGCCTTACAAGTTTGTGAAATAAATATTAGTCATTTAGAATCTCCATAAGATTTGCAAGGTTTCTATGACAATATTTTCTTTACGTTTACAATTTATGAGTACATTATGAACGGCCAAAGTTCAGGTAAAATTTATGATAAAAGCAGGTTTTTGGAAGCTTATACTGAATTTGTTTCTCAAAATTTTGATTTTTAGTTTCGATAGAAACCTAGATATAGTGCACAAGATACCTATTAGTCCAAAAGTTTAAAAGAAAGATCTGTTATAACGGCATAATTACGTACGAGCGTTTGTATGAAAGCTGAGCCGGGTTGACCGCTCTTAAGGTAAAAACTCTGTTATTTGTAAATTTTGACTTGCCGGGTAACGACGAATCTTTAAAAACTGGTTTAGAGAAGGCATTTCACCTTCTCTAAACAAGTAGGTACTTACCCTATTATTAATAAGAAGGTCGTGAATGTTTATGATTCAACATACATCATTCTCTTATCTTGCAGTCCTTTCAGTATGAAATATTTTCAGCAACGAGAGTAATATAGTGTGAAAAACAAAGCATTTATCGTGGTATCTCCGTGCGTCATAAAATAGTGCCAGTTTACGTTCGGGGACCGTTATCTCGTCCCGTGGGGCCGATCCGATCGAGACGGTGACAATGCGTTGCGCGATCGACAGACACGGTGACAATGCGTCTTGTGATTGGGAGACAAACAGTGACAACATTTATAAGGAGAAATGGATGTATGTTAACACAATCATGTAAGTTGCGAGCATAACAGATACATCTCATCAATATAATTTTATCAACCTCTGTTTAAGTATCTTGGCTGATACATAAATGTTTGTTAAATGGACTGAGAACTGGTTAGTTAGTAGCCCATACTGTCCCATTGTTGGGCAAAAACCGTCAAGATTTTTTTTTACTATTAAATTAAACCCTTTGATTTGACACTCCTAATTGTGTGACGATTCCTGCCTGATCCGCGATACACCAAGAAAAAAATCAGGCAATAACGTGCCTATCATTTTTTTACTGTGTTACCTTACCAAATAAAATAGTCAAATAGTTCAAAACTCAGAAGTCTTTAAAAACGACTTCACTACCCCAATTTCCGAGCAAAACCATTCAACTCAGGTTCAATGTAAAAAAGGCTATCCTATTAAGTTGTAAGTGTAATATCATCTCCATGTTTTTACAGGATAGGATATCAGTAGTGTCGTGACGTCACCGCTTAATAAGGCCGGAGTTACGGCTATGTGGTGGATAAGCGTAATCCGCTCCTGAGGGAAAATTAGCTCTTTTTATAGCGAGAGATTATGAATTATTTCGCAGATAAGGTTTGCGCAAAGTCTATAAAAGAGGGATAAAGTGCGGGATAAAATTGCGGAGAATTTGGAGAGTTGCTGCTAACTAGGTGAGCGGGTTTGGGCTTGCCAACATTGTTTCTTGAGATACACTTTTGAACAATCAATAAATGGTTATTAAAAGTTAAGCAACTGAGCGGTCACTACTTGGATGGGTGACCGCAAGTGGCATTTTCATCTGAGCGCTTCCGTGCTTCGGAGGGCACGTTATTGTCGGTCCCGGCTTTTAAAGTCGTTAAGTGTGTGCCATAACGCCGAGGAATGAGCGGGAGAGCTAATAATGTTTTTACTCGTGAGTGAGAAGCGCAGAACGATAGACACGCAACATAATTTATAGCGAAAAAACAGTTTTTATTTAATTACAAGTTAATTAAACAAGTAATCGAAAAATTAAAAAACCAGAACTAAATGAATACTTCTAGGCTATTTGTCAAAACATAAAACCAACAAAAATAGCGTTCTGTTCCTGAGATAAATAGCAAACTGTGTGAAAAACATGTATTTTTCAAAAAAATATATGATCGAGAAAACTTTTACCAATCGTGTTTCTAAAAAACCACAACGCAAGATAAAAGTTCAAAGTTTAATTTCTCCAAACATTATAAGGTGGTATCTTTCACGGATTTTGAGATCTAATACGATTCAAACCACATATTTGCTACCTACGGCCTCTTAAGCCATGACGGAGGCCTTTAGGCGGCCTAAAAACTCAGTCACCAGAGTTGGCCACTTGCTCTTACTTACTTAATGGTAATGCAATATAAGGGAATGTATTGTAATTTTTACTAGTAGTTCTGTTTATATTTAGTTATGTGGTTTTACAAGGTGAAACCTAGTATAGTATTAATTTATCTGTGGTTAAACTAAACTACTACTGGTTTTTCAGACTGTTTGGTTAATTGGGTCATTTGAAGCATACGAGGTCACTACAACCTACAACTTAGTATTGATACGAGTATTTCCTTTAATTGCCGGACATAGAATAACTATAATGCCCAAAATAGTATCAAAGTTTGAGAATAGACAATTATAGTTGAGAAATAAAAACTATTTAATTGGAGAGCAGGCGTAAATTGTGTAAAACCATGGTTTTTAACCGACTCCAAAAAAGGAGGAGGTTCTCAATACGACAGTTTTGTTACCTCAGAACTTTCGACTGGGTGAACCGATGTCGATGCTTTCCGAGTAGTTCCATAAAAACAATTGAGGATCTGATGAGGACCTTCATAGTTATGAACTACAGTTCTATTTTTTTGAAGTGTTTGTTTATATTTTACTTAACAAATATTAATCTAATGTTGTGTTTAATTGAGTCATCAATACATTAGATTAGATTATTATCAATACATTAGATTATTTATTTATTATTTTACAGTGTTAAACCACACTTAGGTATTGGAAATTTCATTATAAATGAAAAATCTTACTAAAAGTTAAAGGCTCCGGCAGGATTCGAACCTGCGTAGATACAAGCGATCGCTCTTAAGCCGAGCTGCCTGACCACTAGGCTACGGACCCTCTAAGCCGAGGCCTGAAACTATTAGTAAGATGATTTTGTATCGGTTAAAGCACCGATGAGCGCCATCTACAGGGATATTAGAATATCACCTGCTCATTGATTGAAGTTGCATTCAACACAAATGACCAGAGATGTCGCTACGCTAATTCTATAATTTATTTATTATTTTACAGTGTTAAACCACACTTAGGTATTGGAAATTTCATTATAAATGAAATTAGATTATTAGTATTGTTCTACCTATATTGTAACTACATTGCCGCGATAAATGTTATCCACAACAAAAGTACTATCGCATTATTTTCTTTTATAAATAAATCAAGTAAACACATTGTTTTGTTTGAACCCGTGAAAATAGCCACTTTCTTAAAATACTCCTTTGATCCCAAATTTCAAGGAAATTGCAGCGTCTGCAGTGTTTCCCTATAATTTACAAAAAGGTCGAGTCTAGGCAGGGCTGAGCGCGCCGGTATTAAAATAGGCCAATTCGACTCCGCATATTAGTTTATCGCATCCCAAAAGGGCTAATTTCGTTCAACCCTCGGTAAAGCGATTCTGGCGCACCTTGAATGGAGGTCCGAAGTTCGTGTGGGCCGTGAAAGTTACTTAAATTTTCTGACATTGTTGAGATTATTGTGTAATTGGATCGAAGGATAGTGTAGTGTTGGGTAATACCATAGAAGACTCGGGTATTTTAGGAATACCATATCTTTTTTTATGTATGTTCAGTTGATCACCGACTATTCAATAGTGGATTTTCAAAAAGATTTTTTGAAAGAGAGGCCTCATAAGAAAATTTGAAAATCTGAGATAAAACTAAAATTTATTTTTGAGATAAAAATAAAGATAGTTTATTTGCTTTAATATAATGTAGGTCACATTAGATGTTAACAGTATTCAGTTTCAATTACGTTCTACTTAATTAAGCATGCAAATGTTATATTAATTTGCATTAACATTAGTTTGAAATTATAAATGAATTTGTGATCAGAGGCAATGTCAGGATATAAAACTTCGTTTAGTTTCAGTTTTGAAAAAAGTATAAAAAAATCTTCAGTCTTGTTTTACATACTATACTCGGCACTCGTATATATTTTCATTTCTATTTTTCAGCACTGCTCTTGCAAACGATCTGAACACATTATAAAAAGTATAAGAAGTACCTAAAAAGCCATGTTGGCCAAGTGGATAAGTACTTTGACTTTCGATCCGAAGGTCGTGGGTTCGAATCCGGAAGTGCATGAATGGACTTTTCGTGTCGAAAAATTTAAGGTGAAGGAAAACATCGTGAGGAAACCCGCGGCTAGTCAGCCCAACACGTATTGACCATTGTCTTTCCTGTGGATATGGCCGGCTAAGCTGAGAGGATGGTTTAGGTGCTGGGCAAGTCTCCATCTCAACAAAGTCCCAGGCACTACAGTGTCCCGTTTGTGTAGGCAAAGATTGCCTCCTGACTCTGTATAAATCATCTAGTAAAGATGTACCTAATGACAAGAAATCTCATAAACTATAATATAGAGATGCTCGTTACCACTTCCGTAGAATAAGTCAGTTCAATTAAAACTTAGCACAACTTTGCGTTCCGACTTTTAATTCAATAAATAATATCATCGCGGAATCCCATTTGAAAGTTCTCGATGAAACTCCACGTTTTTACCACTTTGACCGATTCAAGAGGATTATTGAAAATCCTTTGGAAAGTTCTGAGGAAGCCTCCCAGAGATCCCCGGAATCAAAGAAATGAAAGGAAATTAAATGAAAGACATTTTTTAGGTCTCGTTATCGTAATTATTAAATTGAATAGAATGAGAAGTGGGACATTAATTTAAATTGAATATTAGAACACGGAATTTTTTGCCCTATTTACTGATTAGATCAGCATGAATATAATTATATATAATTTATAAATAGGCTATTCATATTATTCTGAGAATGCAAAGTAATCTTCAAATATAGTTCTAGTAATTCAAAAATATATTATATTTTCGAAATACAGAATTAATTAGAACGAGCGCATTTAAAGCTTATTATAAATTCCATTATGGTGAATCAAGAGATTTTCCACTCCCATTATAATCGTCTTGTGAACGCTAGTTTTGTCTCATATTATGATATTGAAAATTTCAGAATATCTAGTTCTCCTGAAATGTTCAATAGCTAAAGATGGACTTCCGCAAAGTCACGTCTGAATCAATTCTACTAATATTATAAACGCGAAAGTTTGTAAGTATGGATGGATGGATGGATGTTTGTTACTCTTTCACGCAAAAACTAATTTGACTGAAACTTGGAATATACATAGATTATGACTAGGAATAACACATAGGCTACTTTTGATCCCGGTATTCCCACGGGAACGGAAACTACTGCGGGGCGCAACTAGTTAACTATAATTATTATAGCAAGTAGGTATTTCGATAAACATAAACTTTTTAGGACATGAGTGATAGCTTAAGTTAAGCTAAGCCGAGAGCGGCGAGGGCGCGCACGTCCGGTTACACTCATAATTACGAGTAATCAGTCGGAGTGGCGCTCTCGGAGATTGAATGTTTTATTCAGAAGGCGTTATACGTCGGTTAGTGCCGGCTTTAAACCGACACTAAAGTTTTACGCGCTGCTATGGATTGAACCTACTGCTGATATCAATCGATATTATTATTCGATACGGCGCTACGGAAGACCAGCGCTTTGACAGGTTCCTTGGTTCCTGCCTAAGCATCATGCTGAGTAGTAGCTATTTTTGTTTTATCTTTCTCTTTTTATTATACTTAATGTGTTTTCTGTGATTACAAAATAAAGATTTTTCTTTCTTTCATATTATGTTTTTCTTCATTATTATAGTCTGGGTGGTAACTATGTATAATATGCATGTATTTACAAAAAAAATGTATCTATGTAGTATATCAGTATATGTAGTATAATAAATATCCAGGATATTTATTTATTGTTATTTTAAAGATAATGTTGGACAAGTAGATTATTTACTGCCTCGACTTTCAATATGGAGGTTGCGGGTTCTAATCTGGAGATACAGCAAGCATTTCAAAAAATTATATGCGCATTATCACGAGCTCTAAACGGTGAAGGAAAACATCGTGAGGAAACCAGTGAGCTTTCTAGCAGCGTCGATGGGCTCGCAACCTGTCACGTATGGAATGTTAACTTCTTCAAACTGTGGTCATGTACCAGATATTGAATTTGGACAAACCTCTGACCCCCTTAGACATCTTCGAAAGGATCTAAAAATTGTATGAAGATCTGAAAGCAATGTCTACCGCTCCCTGGGATACAGTCGTGATCATATAGTTTTTTAATGACATGCTTCTACCTACGCCTTCTGTACCCGGTATTAGTATTTATAATGCTATTTTCGCACTATTTACATTTACTTCAAGTTTCTTACAAATTGGTATATTATGTAAGAGATACTCGTGCAACAAAAGAAGCAAATTTAGCTATAACTTTTAGGAGTATTTAACTTCCGTGCTTCGGAGGGCAGGTTCAACTGTAGATCCCGACTTTTAAAGTCGTTTAGCTATGACAGAAGCCTTTAGAAGCCTAAAAACTCCGTCACCGGAGTAGGCCTGTCGGAAGAATCGAATTAGGAACAAACTACTATTTGTTAATAGTTGTTTTAATGTAATACCATTGTTTCCGATGCCCGTTAGAAGTTTGTTTAGAAGTACAGGGGCCCTAAAATGGCCACTTTCAATATGTTATAGTTAAACACAATATTATGTTTCATATCACAAAACACCTTATTTGAAAGTTATATAGAATTGGGTTAAAAAGTCCACGTAATATGAAATGCTAAACTACCAATTAGAGAAATGTTAGCATTTAAAAAGTGATATAATGTGTTCATTTACAAAACACCAAAAGTGATCGCTTTACGCCTTACTTAATATTTAACTATCTCCAAAGTCGATAAAGAAAGTAATTCCACGCCAAGTACATAAAACCAAGTCTATAGCTAAGTTTCCGGCTATAAAATAAATAGTGGGTCATAGGTTCGAGGTTCGGGCGCGCCTTCAGCTTTACGATGCAATCTGGCGATACCATCTAACTCGGCTAATGTATGCGTCTTACGGCTAGTCTCAATAACCTATCTATCTTTGGTTTTGCTAACTGCAGGTAGATATTTGACATTACGCCCATACAAAAAGTGTCAAATAACTACCGACAGTAAGCAAAACCAAAGATAGATAGGTTATTGAGATTGGCTGTTACTTGTGAGCTAACTTGTGTTAATAGCTTGTAAGTATTAGACCTAGAAGGATTAAAACCTAATAACAAAATTATTACTGTTGTAAATTAGAAGTAAATTGCGACAGTTGAAATAATAGTTTTATTAATACTTTTAAAACTCTTGTGTTTCGTATTATAATTTATTAAGTGGTTTAATTTTAAGCGTAATGTAGTTTCCAACTTTCCGTTTTACTTAAAAGATTTAAGTCGAGCTTTAGCGGTCACACATCCGTTGATATTTGAACTGAACGTTGCTAGGTTACTTAGAGCCATTCGAGGACTATTAGTGGGTGCAATGACAAGATCACGTTAGTCGAAAACTTAATCGAAAGTTTTTTGGTTGATTGGTTTCTTACCAGATCGATTATTTTAATTAATTAGTTTTGATTAGTAAATAAAAAAATCACAGACTTATCGGTAATAATTATTATCTAACTAAACGGTACCTCGTTTATAAAGAATCCACAAAATCCCGGTCCAGGCCGGCTGAGTCCGTCGGACACTTCACATGTCAGATCACAAGTCAACTCACACTGTCACTCACAGTTAACTATTTATTTAACAGTTTAGTTTAAAAGTTTCTTAAACTCTTCAATTCTATGTAATTAAACACTAAAGTTTTAATTGCAATCCGAAAATCGTCACACAAAATTCACTGATATTTTTAATAAAAAGACTACACTACACTATGGTAACTTTTGCGTGCGTCGTGTTTTCAGCAGTAGTATAACAGTAGTGCATATGCAGCGGGAATCGCGGCGTCATGATGCGACAGAGCGGGATGGCAACACGGGCGCTCGCCGCCGCCGGCCCGGGTACTGCCGTCGAGGTGACGGCGCGCGCAACATCCCCCCTCTCACTCCCACACCCCTCCCCCTTCACGTCTTTCCCTTCCCGCTCACCCCGCAGGCGTGCGCAACGATCGCGGGAATTTTACATCTGCACTGTGACATTGAAATTCAATTTTCGATTGAGCGGACGGACCGGGATCTTTGGTTCGCGAATCGCTTTTGGAAAATGTTAATGGACGATTTCAAAGCTTTTATGTTGCATTTGATAGCTCAAATGCCTAAAGATCTGAAAAATATGTCTACCAATCTTGGGAATACAGTCGTGATAATATTTTATTTCATTTCATTTGATAGTTTAATCTTCTGATGTTTTGTTATTAGCTTTCCGAGTTTAATATACTTATATTTTATTTTTGATGTTAGTAAAAAGATGATTTTATAGGTAGTTCAAAAGCCAATTCGAATCTAAATAATTTGTTTTATTTTATTTGTTTAAACAAGTTTATACTCGTACATATCTTAAAAAACATTATGGCATGGTATAAACTTAACGGCCAATTTATTAGAGGTTGGTTAGTAATTAGATTTTATACCTCGTTAGTTTTAGAACCAAGTCGTAACTTCAGCTTCAAAACTTGAAATAAAATAAAAATAGCACATAAACATAAAACATGATTTCTACGACACTCCAATAACGCAGCTCGTAGCGAAACAATATCAACGTAGCAGCCCCAGCTACGGCGTAGCGGTGCAAGTTACGATGCGTAGAGGATGCTACGCTTCTATTTACTTTAGAATTTCATAGACAAAACAAGTGGAGATTGAAAAGAAACATTTTTGTAAAGGAATAGACAGTGATTTATTACATGTTAGTTTGCGATCCTTTTTATTCTGTATTGTCATTTTGACCTACTCTGGGTTAAGATGAAAAGAGCATTGTTATATTGAAAAAAATCTTTTCTTCTGTGCAAAGTATGCACGTATTTTAGAGTACAGATAGAATATACAAGACATCTTTGTAACAAGGCATGTTTTATTTGACGGTGATCTTTTATTTAATTTTAGAACTATTGTATTAGGTACGTACATAAATTATCATAAATACATTATAATCCTAACTGTATCTTTAATGCACGGGATTTATCACTTATCACGTTAAGTATGTAAGTGTGAATGTTTGTTACTCTTTCTGTACGAATTAGACGAAATTGCTGAGCTTATATCCTGGATTGCCAATTGCCATAGATTTTCGAATCAAAATATCTATTGACGTACGGCCAAGATTCAATCTCACAACCATCGGATCAAAAGAAGAGCACTGTTTTCCTACGCGGCTCTAAGCTAAAATATTACATTAGCTGAACCTGCACAGTTCCAGAGGTGAAAACCGCCACCAATCCACCGCAGACCACAAATGGCCACATGGAATTTCATTTCCCGTTTCTTCTATTGGATATAGCAAGGATTTACTTCCATTCATCTGATGATAAAAAAATCTCGTATGTTATCGAAGTTTCAAATGCTCTGCGGCCGAGGGTGGGAGGGGGTGAAGGGGGGTTGTTTGGACTGTTCCAGCGCTTTTCAATTCAACCCCATTGTTATGTAATTGCGGGCACAATGAAAGCCATATTTCATCTGCTGTTTCCTTCGCTCGTGTCAGTGGTTCTTTTTCTGTCACCCCTTCGGATGTATGCTTATTAAAAACTATGGTTCTTCGTCTATCCGTTTTAGGCGTTAAAGGTTTTAAAGGCTTTTTTAATTTGGTTTTTGGGCGTTAATTGGTCCGTTCCGGCTATAACCAATTTCCGGCACAGCTACTCGCACCAGAATTGTCTCTGAAGGAGAAGATCGTGGCCGACAGCTCACAACTAGCCTATGTGCGACATGGACACTTAACGCGTAAGTCATTAAGCCATTACAGAGGCTTTTAGAATGCTTAAAACACCGTCACCAGTGTTGGCCAGTAGCTCAAAAGTACTTACTATTTATTTTGTTTCCGGGCTTCTCATAAGATTATTTCTTGTTACAAATATTGTTCATAAAGGTCTTTCATCCATCGTGTCCCTCTGCTGGCCCCTTGACCTTTCCAACTATCACGGTTTTGGGCTACCCACGCCTTGTTGGAGCCATTTAGATCATCGCGCCATCTCTCATAAAGGTTTTTACTCCTCTTTTTAGAACAAAACAAACACTAAAAAAATTGAAGAAAAATGAAAATGTGCGTATTCGTGAAGGTAAATGTGTGGGTTGGTTAACTTCTAAAGATTTACTTAAGAACAAATACATGTTATTGTTTGTTTTTTGTTGTGAGCAATTAATTTTCGTGTATTGTCTAAGCTATTAAGTAGCTGTTCTGCCTTAGGATTACAAGTGGAAATGTTTTTTGTTACTCTCTCTTCAATTCTCAATTTTGTGATATCTAATTATTTCGTTGTTATACGTTAGCTTACTCGTACAATTGAGTATACTTATTTTCTAAGAAATATCTTAGTAGAGTTATTATCACGCTCAATTCAACTGAAATAAGCCTAGAGTTGAGTTTTTACTTATAGGCTTTTAATCTCTAAGGGATGTTGTTCATCTGTTAAGATCCCTTTTTATAGCAAACGAATGAATTTAAAATCATCCCTCTACAGACAATCTCGCATTTTTATATTATTATATCGGTTGCTCCTATGCTGAAAAAATGCATTTCTGGACAAAAAGTCCAAAAACCCCTTCAAAGGGGATTTTTTTGATCACAGAACATTTCTGGACTAAACCAAAATTAACACGTTACAGATCAACTTTGAAGAATCAGTATTTCATTACAAAACAGGTCATTTTAATTTATATTGAATGTAAACTCCAATGTACAAACATCCTGACAAGCTTCCTGATTTATGATATATCCTGATTCAATTGATGCGTCTCTTATTGTTCTACTTCCGCTCGTTAAACGCCGTTACGTTTCGTTATTTCGTTATTTTTATGCATCGATTAAACAGACATCGACTTCAATAAATAAACGAAATAATGAACAGCGCGTATAAAACGTTAGCACCAGTCATATGATTTTGGATTGAATTAAAATAAAATATTAAATGAAGGATGGTGGGACTCGGCAAAGGATAGAGACGGTTGGAAGAGTTTGGGGGAGACCTTTGCCCAGCAGTGGGACGAGACAGGTTGATAAAAAAAAAAAAAAAGAAATATGATCACGACTGTATCCCAGGGAGCGGTAGACATTTCTCTCGTGGTAGATCTTTTAGGTAATTTTTAGATCCATTTGAAGATGTATAAAGGGGTAGTCATAGGTATGTCCAAATACATATTTGGTACATGCCCACATCTTGCAGAAGTTATGTATGTTATGTATTTTATGTATGTTATGTTATGTATTTGGACATACCTCTGACTATCCCTTTATACATCTTCAAATGGATCTAAAAATTACCTAAAAGATCTACCACGAGACCACTTTTTTACTAGAATAAAAAATAATAAACTTGTAATGAAAAGAACTTTTAATATCTAAATTTGATATTTAAAAAAACGTGAAAGTTTCAATAATTTAACAATACAGTTTTGTGTTGAACTCGTGCTTATCCAAAAAGTTGTTTTGCTCAAAACAATTCGTTAATTGACAGAATCTGGAATTCAGCGTCACAGACAATAACTTATTAAATCCGAGAAGTTTAGCAAACTTCTAAGAAGTGAGTGAATGAATGAACGAGTTCGTATTGATTCTCCCGGATTACTGGGAGATCGATGACGGTGGAAAGACCGATTGTTGTTGTTCTTTTCTTTGGAGCTGTTCTGCTCGAGTTGTAGTACCTCGATTTTAAAATTGAACCGACTTTAGTACAAATTAAGGTTTATTTTGCTTACTCTTAATTTGAACTGTCTAATTCGCTATATTTACTAACTCAGTAAATATTTTTTGGAAATTCCTTTGACTACCTCCTAAGACCTCGTCAAAATGGATCTTATAATACTAATTGGTATGTTATTAACATTCGTTTGTAGATTTTCGTTGATTTATGTGTCTTGCCCTAGTCTCCATTTTTTGTTAAATAGATATAAAGACTTAAATGTTATATATTTTATGTGTGTGTAAATAAATAAATAAAATTCCTAAAGATCTAAAAATATATCTTTACCGCACCTTTAAAATACAGTCGTAATTATAATTTCTTTTTAATTTTTTACTATATTAAGTAAAGGTTAGCCCAGCAGCTGGACACACTATAGATTTAAAAAAACATCAACGTATTTTGAAAAAGTTTTTACTGAATCACATTATTTTAGTAGCAAGGTGTGATAACTAATTAAATTCCTACAAAATATCCCAGGGATTATATCAGACAGTTGAAAGATGCAGTTATTTCTAAAATCCCCGGGGACAACACCCCGCTGTTGATTTTGCTTGATTTATGGGAAGAAAAACAGTGGTGTTATTTCATCTCCATTTGATGCAACACACGCGGGTTCGAGTCTGTCTTAATCACAAGTTGATTTATTCTATCTGTGTGTGGCACTTTGTGACTATTTATATTTACTGTATGCGTGTGTGTGTTTGTATGTATGAGAATTTGTGTCTACATTGTGTACTAGAGTTTGTTTTATTTAAGTTATGTGTTTTCACGTTATGAAGAATTGGTATTCTCGATAAAACAGATAACAATAAATTGTTTGCTTATTGAAAATTAAAAGTAAGTACTATTCTTACAACGGTAAAAAACTATCTTGCAGTAAAAATGTAGTGCTTCTAGAATAAAAATAAATAAATAAATAAATATCTAGAATGTTTATATTATAAGATTTATTTGTATTATTATTTGCCAGCCCTTAATTTTACTTTTGTGTGTTGTTGTTTTTTTTTAATTACAGTCAAACAAATATCGAATTCAAAATAAACTTATTCACGACCTTTTTACAATAAAAATAAGGGTCAAAGATCTTTCAGGTTTTAATTAGTTTGTATAGACTCGGGTATAACATGTAATGCCCTAGTTCGACTGCCTCGGCGGACAATTAGTCTGGAATTAGAGACGGAGACTAACGCCGCACTATTATAAGCGAGATTAAGACACCAACTGTTACATCTTAGTCCGATATTGGCACTTCCCCTCCCCATACCCCTTAACAGCCCCCCCTTCACCCTCCCGGAGAATACTTTAAAAACAATCGGCAAAAATGCTCTCAAGTCTTCTCGAGCAAATAAAGTAGTGTTTTTCTGAAACCGGCGTCCGTTATTATTGTTGTTCATTTTTGAGTTGATTCTTAAAAAGTTGTTTTATAATAGTGATAGGATTCATTTGTAGATAATGTTATTGTGGGTTGCATCTGATATATCTAACAACTAAACTTAAGTACTAACCTACATCACAAGTTCAACGATACCATTTAGATATCTCGCATACAGCATACTTTACTATTGACCGATAGATTGGGCGGCTTCTTACGGCCAATCTCAATAACCATCTGGTTTTGTTTTCTGTGGGTAGATATTTGACATTACTTCCATACAAAAAATGACAAATATCTACCGACAGTAAGCAAAACCAATGATAGACAGGATAATGAGAATTGCTGATACTCAGTATGAAGATGTATGCAAAGTGCGCACACTAGAACGATTTTAAATCTGTCATGTTTTTACTAGCAGAAAAAATATGACGTAGGTACCGATGGTATGATCGACCATCGGCCGATAGAAAAGTTTGCAGGGATACTGTTTACCGATTTGCATAACAACGTTTGGTATTGTAAACAAACTTACTACATCAACACAAACGACCGTAATTCAACGGCCACCGTTTTTCTAGAATGTTATTCTTGTCCGGGTCGTTGGGAGTGATTAATGTTTATTGTCTGGTGATCGCGCATTATTGGCGGCCGTCTTATTACCGACGCAATGAGCCGCGTCCGATGACGACGTGCTTTGTGCTTTAGGCATTTCTATAAATCATATATACGCTTAGCTAGGTTTGACTGTAACCTATGGATTAGTTTTTTCATCTTTCACGTCCTTTACCATTATTCCCA
Organism: Xanthorhoe designata; assembly: GCA_963582015.1. Lineage (NCBI taxonomy): Eukaryota > Metazoa > Arthropoda > Insecta > Lepidoptera > Geometridae > Xanthorhoe > Xanthorhoe designata. The sequence goes on along the minus strand of OY757047.1, from coordinate 11,113,171 downwards.
TTTTAAGCTATAAGCATATTGTCAGTAGATACTCTAAAATAATATAAAATACTCTAAAGATATTGAAGATTCTACTTTTGTAACTTATCAACGATTTTCTTATCAAAGCAGTATCATCATCATCATCATCATCATCATCATCATCATCATCAGCCACTTTTAACTTACTGCTGGGCATAGGCCTCCCTTCGTGAATGCCATTCGCCTCTATATATACGCTAATATAAAGCAGTATACGTTATATAAATATAATTATTAATGTAAATCTAAACATGCGAATTCAAGTGATTGGGCGACGGCCTTGCTTGTTATAAAAGCATGGTAAAGTTTAATAAAATAAAAACTTAAAAAAATTTAATGTTCTTCTTCTTCATTATTTTGGCTTCGCACGGCTTAAGCCACGTATTTAGCCACTACCATGTCAATATAGTTCAAGTCAGTAAAGAAGTCAATTCAAAGTCACAAATGTTAACAGCTTATAACTACAGCTATTAAAATTTGAAAGTTACATTTTAAAAGTAAAAAAAAATATTTGAAATGAAAATGTCAAAGTTGTAGCCAGAGACGGCGAGGAACTGGGTTAAACTACGACCAGTAACTTTCAATCACGGCGCTTCTATTAGTTTTACCAAAGACGATTAATATCTAGAAGACAGACAAAGGCCATACACAAAATCGTAACCCTGATCCCGCAGTACCAGACAGCCTGGAAACTTTAAAACATCAATTTTATCCAAGAAATTTCAATACTTAGTAGTAGCAAAGACGATTAATATCTAGAAGACAGACAAAGGCCATACACAAAATCGTAACCCGATCCCGCAGTACCAGATAGCCTGAAAACTTTAAAACATCAATTTTATCCAAGAAATTTCAATACTTAGTAGTAGGTAGCAACAATATTCAATATTTAAACATTTTTAACTAGAAAGTAATTGAAATTTCTTGGATAAAATTGATGTTTTAGAGCTTTCAGGCTATTTTTTAGGGTTACGATTTTGTGTATGGCCTTTGTCTGTCTTCTAGATATTAATCGTCTTTGGTAGTAGGTAGCAACAATATTAAATATAAAAAAATATTTAGATAATTTTAACTAGAAAGTAATTGAAATTTCTTGGATAAAATTGATGTTTTAAAGTTTCCAGGCTATCTGGTACGGGTTACGATTTTGTGTATGGCCTTTGTCTGTCTTCTAGATATTAATCGTCTTTGGTTTTACTAAATTATGTCTAACTAGAGGAACGCCCGCGACTTTGCGTGGAAACTTTGCGGCTATTTTGATATTCTGAGTTTATTTGCGTAGAATATTTTAGGTTGTTTAGTTTGAATGGTTCTGACGTTTATACGCACGTAAGAACTTTTGTAATTTGTTTTAATATATTATGTGGTGTGCAATAAAGTGTTAATCTATCTATCTATCTAATATTAGATCATGGTTATATTACAGCTGGGCGCTTCCGTTCTTCGGAGGGCACGATAAATTGTCGGTCTCGGCTTTTAAAGTCGTTAAGCCATGGGGAAGGCCTTTAGGCGGCTACTTCAATAGTTTATTTGTTTCGGCAAAAATATTAGGACATACTTCTGACTCTTTCCTATAACTTTGAACATCTAAAAAATGTCATCCGTATTGATTGATTTCATATAGGTATAAGTAAAAACATCAGCTTTTCTAAACTGTTATAAACTACCCACGATCTTAAACACCCATAAATACTCCCTAGAGCCCAATTCTCGCTGCACAAGCTCATTTTCAATTTCTCACAAAGAACACAGTTTAAATAACAAGAAACTACAGTCGTTACACAGAATACTAGCAGTTAGTATGCCCGCTCCGAGATTGAAAAGGGTCCGTATAAAATATTCGAAGTCGTCGAGGGAGCCACTCTGGCCAGTGTTGCCATATCAAAAATTCTACTCGCTACTGATAGTGGTAAAAAAGCGACAGATTATACAAAATAAAGATTTACTTTTAGATTTTAAGTGATTTAATTATAATTTGAGTTTTATGATATACTACTACAACCTTATGATATTGCTATTTCATAGTAAAATCTGTAAGAAAAAAACATGGTAACGCGATTGTTCCGAGTAATGACTCTTTCACGCATTATCTTGTCCATCTTCATAAAACTTTGCATACACATTGTCAGGGTACATAAAAAATACATTATTATAGTAAACCTAATCACATAACATATTATGTATCATACAAAAAAACTTTTCCCCGCGGGATAAAACAATAAATTTGCAATATTAAATAATGCAATATAAGCTGAAAAAAGCTAGAAAAAGTTAAACTGTGTGTGAAATTAAATGAGAATAATTAGTACCTACACATTGCAATCGCGTCACAGTAGTAAATGGTTAGATTTAGCGTCAGTCGCGCTAAAATGGCAACACTCCCGGCTTTGTTGCATGTCAAATGCATTGGCTTAAAAATGGCTTTATTGGCAGACTTGAACCCACTGACTGAAACAGAATGGAAAGATTTTGAATCTAAATAGAGTCAGAGGACTGAGTGTAGCAATGTTTGTGAATTGAATTTGGTACGGCAAATTGAATTAAATAATGGTGAATATGTTACAAGGCATCCAACTCGTTTTAATTTTTACCTAAAACAAAAACTTTCAGCAGGAACAAACACATTTTTTTTCATTTTTTAAGATGAAAAATTGGAGGCCTAGCCTGTCCAAGCATTGGCGCGCAAGATTGGATTGAAGTCTTTGTTGTGTATGGAGGGTAGGTTGGTGAGCCAGTCTCAAATAAACGATTGAACGGGCGCACGTCTATTATTCTGCAGTGGCGAACGAGGATAAAAAGAAATTGCTTAAATTCGTTGTGTTGATAATTTAAGTGCTGTATCAATTAGCAAAAATGTCAGTCGGAAAAATGAAAGAATTCGCAGTTAAAACGGGAGTCTGGTCTTGTTACGTTGAAAGAATGGAAATGTACTTTTTAGTGAACAAAGTGACGAGTGAACTTAAACTACCTACATTAATTTCCGTGATGGGTGAAGAAGCGTACGAGTTACTATCTACATTGGCCAGCCCGATAAAACCATCATCTTTAACGTATAACCGAGCTGTGGAACTTCTGGCAGCACATCTACAACCAAAACCTTCAGTACTCGCAGAACGATACAAGTTCCGCCAACGTCGTCAGCTGAATGAATCAATAGCTGAATATGTATCGGAGTTGAAGAAGTTGTCGAAATACTGCGAGTTTGGATCGTCGTTAGATGAAAACATTCGTGACCAACTAGTATGTGGTCTGAAAAGTGAAATAATCCGTCAAAGACTTTTTTCTGAAGAGAAGTTGGACTACAATCGCGCTGTCACACTGGCATTATCGCTGGAAGCGGCTGAGCGAGATGCGAGCGCGGTCGAGGGTAGCAGTGCGAAAGCAACGGAATCGGCGGCGGAATCCCTACACAGTCTTAGCGGCGTGGAATGTTTTAGATGTGGAGACAGGAGGCATTTGGCTGCAAATTGCTTGTTTAAAGATTACGTGTGCAGTTGGTGTCATGAAATAGGTCACTTGAGACGGGTGTGCCCTAAAAAGGATTTTAAGGGTCCTGGATATAATACGAGACGGTTAGAGATGGCAGGAACTGCCGGTTATTATGAAACAAGATCCGGGCGCGGCGGGCGCGGTCGCGGATTCAGCCGCGGGGCCGGCGGCGGCGGCGGCAACAGAGGCGGAGCAGCGGCGCGCGGGCAGCGCGGAGCGGCGCGAGGCGGCCGGGAGCGGGCGCGTATGTACTTGCTGGACGAGGAGGACGGTGGTGTATTCAGTGATAATCCGAACTATAAAGACAATGAGTATGAGGGAAGCGAAGACGAACCAATATATCAGATGTCCTTAACTAATTATAAACCGGTGTGTATAACAATTAAAGTTCAAAATTATTTTCTTAATATGGAAGTCGACACAGGGTCGGCTTTGTCGTGTATAAGTAGACAAGTATATGAAAAGTGCTTTGGCAATATAAAGTTAAAATCATGTAACATCAACTTGAGATTTTATGATGGCACAGTTATACAACCATTAGGATATCTAGAAACAGCTGTTACCTACAATGGGCTCAGTAAAACCTTAGACTTATATGTAATAGAGCGGGGAACGACCAATCTATTGGGTCGACAGTGGTTGGCTGAATTGAACATACCCATCAAAGTATCTAAAAATAACTTGCAACCCAACCACTTCGCCCAGAGTGAATCGAACACTAATAAAATAATTAATGAAATTGTTTCCAGGCATGAGTCTCTGTTTGACGGCACGTTGGGTAGATACACGGGCGGCGAAGCGGCGCTGTCGGTGCGCACGGGCGCGGAGCCGCTGTACTGTCGCGCGCGGCCGCTGCCGTACGCGCTGCGCGAGCGCGTGGACGCCGAGCTCGATGCCATGCTGCGCGCCGGCGTCATCGAGCCGGTGGACCACTCGGACTGGGCCACGCCCCTGGTAGTGGTGCGCAAAGCCGACGGAGGTTTGAGAATATGTGCCGACTATAAGGTAACCCTCAATAAAGTCCTAGCGATCGATCGATTTCCGGTTCCAAGAATGGAGGATCTTTTTAGTAATCTAAGTGGGAATATGTTTTTTACTAAACTCGATTTATCACAAGCGTATAACCAGATTGTGCTATCGGAAGAATCTAGAGACTACACAGTCATAAATACGCATAGAGGATTATTTAGGTATTCTAGACTGGTGTACGGGCTATCTTCGAGCCCTGGAATTTTTCAAAAGATAATGGTTAATCTGTTTAAAAATGTTCCAAGTGTAGTAGTTTTTTACGATGACATTCTAATAAAGAACAGCGATTATGAAAGTCATGTGAGGTCTATTAAGGAAGTATTAGGTATTTTAGAAAAACATGGATTAAAAATTAAGAAAAACAAGTGTGAATTCTTTAGCAAGGAAGTTAGATATCTAGGATTTATAATAGATAGGAGTGGGGTCCGAGTTGACCCAGATAAGGTCAAAGCGATAGTGACCATGCCTCACCCGACGAATACCACTGAATTAAAATCCTTTATCGGAATGGTATATTTTTATGGGAAGTTTATAAATAATTTAAGCTCACATCTGTCACCACTATATAGTCTGTTGAAGAAGGGTAGGCACTGGTCGTGGGGTAGCGAACAGGACGCAGCTTTTAAAGAAGTAAAACGTTTTTTATGTAGTACGAAGACGCTCGTTCACTTCGATATGGAGTGCGTGTCGGTGCTGACGGTGGATGCGAGCGCGCGCGGACTGGGCGCCGTGCTGGCCCAGCGCGCCCAGCAGGGGGGCACTGAGCAAGTCGTCGCCTATGCCTCGCGCTCGCTCACATCTCACGAGTTGCAGTACAGTCAAATTCACAAAGAGGCGTTGGCGATTGTTTTCGCAGTTGAAAAATTTCACCAATATCTATATGGTAGGAGATTTGTATTGCGGACGGATCATAAACCGCTCGTGAGTATTTTTGGACCAAATATAGGTATCCCTACTGCAGCAGCCAGTCGTCTTCAACGCTGGGCAATTAAATTAGCGGCATATGATTTTGATATAGAATATGTTAGCACGGATAAAAATACTGCGGACGTTCTTTCGCGTTTGATCGCGTCGCAGAAGATCGAAGTGGCATCGGAAGAGGCGGACCTACCTGAGCAGACGTATTTGCATTTTTCAACGGAAGCTCTGCTGCTAGATTACAATGTCCTTAAAAAAGAGACTAGAAGCGACCCGATTCTGAGCCGTGTTTTGAGCTATATAGCGGACGGTTGGCCGACGGATATAGCTATTAAGGAACTTAACCCATATCATAATAGGAAAAATGAGCTATACTGTGAACTAGGTTGTATCATGTGGGGTCACCGCGTTGTCATACCGTCTTCATGTAGGAAAAAGGTAATTTCAGAACTGCACGATCCGCATATGGGAATCGTTAAAACTAAGTCATTGGCTCGTAGCTACGTGTGGTGGCCGGGCATCGACGAGGCGGTGGAGGCGGAGTGTCGCGCGTGCGCCGTGTGCGCTGCGGTCGCCGACGCGCCACCCGCTCACGCGCCGCGCTCGTGGCCCTGGCCGTCGCGCCCTTGGTCCCGGTTACATTTAGACTTTTTAGGGCCTATAAATGGCTTAACATACTTAGTGGTGGTTGATTCATGTTCTAAATGGATAGAAGCGATCAAAATGCGAAGAACTACGGCGCAGGCAGTCATAGTAGTACTTCGTGACCTGTGGTCAAAGTTTGGTCTGCCAAAACAAACGGTTAGCGACAACGGTCCGCCATTCTCAAGCACTGAATTTCAAGCATTTCTTAAACATAATGGAGTAGAACATCTCTTTTCGGCTCCTTATCATCCGGCCTCCAACGGAGCCGCAGAAAATTCGGTTAAAATATGTAAGCGCGTTATCAAAAAGGCTTTTAAACAAAATCTCGATGTGGATACGGCTTTATGTAGATTTTTGTTAGCGTACAGGAACACATCTCATGCTACTACCGGCGATAGTCCTGCTAATATCTTGCAAGGCAGAAATCTTCGAATGAGGTTAGATAACCTAAAGCCTGAACGGGAAGGTCGGGTAGCCGCACGTCAGGAGCGTAGTGAGCGGGATGCAGGCGGCTCGCAGCGTCAGCTCCAGCCAGGCTCGCCAGTTTGGTATCGTGAGTATCGAGGCTCTGATAAATGGGTAGCTGGTACAGTTAGTAGGAAGTTGGGGGGTAGCGATTACTCCATAGTATCCAGTTTTGGAACCGAAATCCACCGACATATCGATCAACTAAGACAAAGGGTTACTAAACATCACAATAAGACTTTCGCGGGCGAAAAAGTAGGTATCGATTCAGTGGCACAAAAGTTAGAATTAAACACACATTCACGAAAATCTTTGGCTATCCCCATTACCAGGGACGATGACTCAAATCAGGATGCAAATGTTTCGGGAGAGGGCAGTATGGAGGATACCGTCCCTCCTAATAACACTTCTCCAGTGCCAGTGGCGAGAGCGGCGACGGTGGCGCGCGAAGGGGTCGCAGCGGCACCATGTACTACTCAGTTGAAGCCCGGTGTGTCGCCGAACGGAGAAACATGTATTGGGGACAGCAGTAGTATTGAGACACAAGGTTACTTTAAGAGAAATCGGAAGCCCCCAGTTAGATATGGTTTCGAAGAAATAGATTAAGTAGATTAAATACCTACGTAGGTACTTAGTTTAAGAATAAAACTTTATTGCTATTATAATGTTTAAGAAAGGAAGTTTATTGTTAATTTGTGCAATGAGATCTAAATGATCTAACCTAAAGAATCTAAGTTATAGCTGTCAATTATTGGCTTAAGTACTTAGTTGATTAAGTACTTATTCATTATTTATAGGTTCTTTCATGTGTTTTTTTTTAGTTAGTGCTAAGTAGGTACCTATTGTTAAATAAGGGTGGAGGTGTTGTGTATGGAGGGTAGGTTGGTGAGCCAGTCTCAAATAAACGATTGAACGGGCGCACGTCTATTATTCTGCAGTCTTGAAAGTTAAGGGGGGAAACCTTTGCCCAGCAGCGAGACACCTGCCCCAGCAGAGGTTGATAAAAAAAAGATAAAAAATATAAGTTCAGACGTAACGATGATGATTCTCTCTTTCTTTCTTTCTTTCTCAAACACATTCTTGGACATATTCTAAAAAAGAGGACTACCTACAGCTTTTATTGGTTAAAAACATTGAGATGTATTATAGAGCCACAATTAGACAAATAAAATGTAAACGCCAAAACTCTGCGCACACTACGTAGTGCGCCGAGTTTTTTTTTTTGCGTACAAGCGACATTGAACATTAATACAACGACATAACGTCTACATTCAAATGTCAAATGTCATTGTAGAACATTGAATTTGCTCGCACATTTTTTGAGTGTTGTCAGCTATTAGATTGTGACTCTTTAATACATCTCAATGGTTAAAAAGAATAAAAACTACCGCACTATTACCTAAACCAAAAATAGTATAATAATAGTGTCAATTCAGATGCCGCCAAAAATAAACTAAACTAATTTGACAGCACTTAAAATGTTGCTGTCCCTTTCAAAACGATCGAAATAAAAAGGATGGCATCAATTTTAGGGCTGTCAAATTAGTTTAGTTTTTGCGAAATCGGAATTGACACCACTATCTCATTTCCTTTCATTTCTACTATCCTGGAATGCATCAGTGGTTTGTATAATCATGGATCTGAGAAGTCTCATATTACATTGGCACATCAATCAACAAAGTAGCGTCGATAGCACGAGATATGCGATCTCCACTCAAAGGGCAAGATCTCTGTGAGCTATCGAGGCTTTGCACGTGTCGGGTCATTTATACATTACTATGTTGTGTTAAATAATAAATTAAACAAATTATGTGTTATAATAATTTGGTTCGTGTGAGTTAAACTTACTCTGATGACGGAGTTTAAAAGCCACCTTAAGACCTCTGTCATGGCTAAACGTCACCAGAGTTGGCCACTTGATCATACGTACGAACGAACGATGGCATAACGACTTCAAAAGCCAGGAAAGCGCACGTGCAGTCATCCCATCCATCTTACTAAAATATAATGTGCTGACAGGTATTTTCCAGTATCTATTTCTCATGAAAGAGTTATTGTATTTCTATATAAGAAAAAATAAATATTTAACCAGATTTCCTATCGTTCCTCAACAAAATAGATTTTTATATTTGAATTTTCTCAGTAAAGACATTGTAGCCTGATGCTACAGATTATAATAGATGTAAAGTCGAGCTAAGTTGCGTCCCGTTTAGTATTCTGTGCAGTTTTGAACAAGCAAACAGTAAACAGAAGCTCGCAGCTGATTGAAATACTAAACGGAAGGCTTGACATAGATTGTAATCATAGCTCAGGTTCTGGCCAACGCTAATAATTAAAACAGTGCTATTGCATTGAAGAATTAAAGCTATTTACAAACTAAATTTCAAAGCAATGCTTTTTGGTCAAATACTTACCATTAATTTAGTAATTATAGTTTTCTAAAATAGCGCAATTATCAAGCCCTTACATTGCCTGAGTCTGAACAAAAATTTAGTCAAATTCCATGTATGTTTGTAAATAAAATAAATGGTTAAACTTTCGTGCATAGCGGAACTTTTTGGTAGGTATTTTTCAATGAAATTTGGTACCAGTATAGCTTATATCCTGGATTACCACAAATGCTACTTTTGATCACAGTATTCCCACGGGAACGCGAACTATTCACCGCGGGTAACAACGCGGGGCGCAGCTAGTTCTACAATAAAAACTTTAGACCTTACTCCACCGGAATATAGCCTTCCGTTCCTCCGACTAGCTGTCAAGCACAGCCCAGACCATATGAATGAGTAAACGCTGAGCCAATTACTCTAAGACCAAGGAACTTAAATTAACCGGATCGCACTGGTTCCAACTGGTTTGAACCGGATCTGTCCGACTTGAGCTGAAAGGGACAAGTTTCTAACTGCGGCAGACGGCTGGCAATTGCACTAATCTAGACCAGCTAGGCTATAGGCACTTTGTAGTTAGGTCTCGGTCATGTCAGTGCGCTCTTCCAGGTCATTTGGTTCAGACTAGGTTGGTTTTTTAGTTCAAAATTCTCCATGGAAATTAAGTACCTACTTAATGAATTTTTGTTGGACTCAAAATAACATGTATCACGTGTGTAGGTATGTACTTTACAATTTTATAGTAAGTACTATAATTATAAAAATCGACCGACCTTACTAACTTTTGAAGATTATGAGATTATACTATGATTATAGACTTAAGATTGTTAGTACAAAACCTCTCAAGACCACACATAATGTGCCTCTTTGAAAAAAAATAAAGTGAAAGTGAGAACCTTCTCCTTTTTTTTTGGTCGGTTAAGAACATTCAAAAGATTTGAGAGATTTGAAAAAGAGCATCGGGCTTTATGAAAACAAAAAAAAAGATACCACAACACAAAAAAACATTTATTTGTGCACCTTTAGTTTAGAATATACAAGGCAGTCCGTCCCGACATCGTTCCGGGTAGTTAAATGCACCGCTCTGCACCTGGGGGTAGTCCGAGGTTAGCATTAGTTCTAAATTATAACCTAAGATTTAAAAAAAAACAACAAAAAACAACTCCGTCTTCTGTGTTTAGTTAGTCTATATTTTGGATAGAGTTCCTTTTATTTATTTAGTTGTTTAGTTTAAGAAAGTGTAGGTATTTTTTGTGTCTGTGTTTGTTTCTTTCTTAAAAAAAACATATTGTCAGACTTTTAAATGAAATGAAATGAAATGAAAAAAGCTTTATTGCAATACAGCATAAGTGGTAGTAGTAACAAAATGTAAAATATATAAAGTTTAAATGCTGTTGATTACAAATTGGCAGTCTTATCGCAGATAGCGATTTCTTCCAGACGACCATTTACTAAAACTAAACTAGAACTAGGTTAAAAAGTACGCTAGACCTCTCATCGCGTACCAAGTTGCGCAGTTTCGTCTCGTCGTCGTCGCACTTTCGTGCTTCGGAGGGCACGTTAAATTGTCGGTCCCGGCTTTTAAAGTCGTTAAGCCATGACGGTGGCCTTTAGGCGGCCTAAAAACTCCGTCACCAGAGTTGGCCACTTGCTCATACGAACTTACTTTACTTAGTGATGCTCGGTTCTCCACTCACGCGCCACCCTTCCTCTGTTCACTCCCCGATGTCGCGTCGTCTGACACGGTCGCGCAATTGCATCTTTACGGTCGCGATACTGTAGCGCGTAAGTCTCAACTCACACCAAATGAGCGGCGAAAAGCATCGAAGCGGAACGCAGTTTCAGTGTCAAATGAATTTCAACTTTATTTTTATTAATATAATACTTATTATCCTATTTGGTCCACACCTACGCCAGACGCTATGGCTAGGTACTCAATGTTGAACGGGGACAGCTTCTAATTTAGCTGTACCTACTTACCTAGGTATCTTGATATCTTGAAACTACTGTCTGTCTCCCTTCCTATTTGTATATTGTAATGTTCGTCTGTGCTATGTGTTTTCCAAATAAATGCTTTATCTATCTATCTATCTATCTTATTATCGCATGAGAAACTCGAACGAGTCGCGCGGATGCCCGCGGCGCCGCGGGAATTCTGGCGAATTCGAATACGCGCCTTCTCTGCGATAATAAGTATTATAGTAATAGCGTTATAATAATACGTATTATAATAATAGCGTTTCGTACAAAAAGTGCCGTGGGCGAGGGCTCTTAGTGCTACGTTAATGGATGCTACCAATACAAACAAACACTAGTTACGCAACCTTCTCTGTTATTTCGTCTCAAAATTATTAATTTGTATTTTCCTAACAGGAAAACCTTAAGGAAATTTCTATGAGCAACAGTATAAGCAAATTAGCTTTTGTGTTCATTTTTAGATGTTTTCTATTTACAAGCTGTCCCGGCAAACTTCGTTATTCCAAAATCTGGAATGGTTAATACCAATCGATTTGACAGTTGTTGTCATGGACATTGACATGGGAGAGTTATTTTTCTTTTATTTTATTCTTTCGTCAGTTTCCAATGTTTTTAATATTTATTCTTTTATTTGAGATGGAGACAAATCCAATCAGAAACCATGAAAATCGATATGCCATTCTCGAGATAAAAATGTTCGAACAAACCCGAATTACTTTTATATGTATAAAGACCTACTTACTTACATACATTTTTTTCTATAAATACATACATATTTTACCTAGAAAACACCCAGACTCGAGACAAATATTAGCAGATCATGCAAACATTAGTCCCGCCGTGGGGATCGATCCCGCAACCTCAAGCGTCTCAAGCGGGCTCTCACCCACTGTGCCACAGAGGTCGTCTATCTATAGACATATAGACTAATCAATTCATGGCACTCACCAACTATCCTAGCACGTTGTAACCAGTGCTATACAACAAGGAGCAAGTCTTTGGAACGGATCCCATCCGAAGTTTGCCTGAACACGCGCGCCTCCGTACGTTTGCATACGAATACCAACTTCCGATAAGTTTTTCTACTTTGTATAAGCCTTTTAAGTTCGGTATATTTTTCTTCACATCAATACTTTGTGCATAAGTTTGAAAGATTTTACGTGGAATTTCAGATTTGATATTTGCAGAAATAAAATAAATTTAATATGAATTATATATCGAATTGACTCTTACGTAGGTATTTTATGAATAAATGAGTGAATAAAAATTATTTATTACACACTAACTATGAAACGAAATTTAAAACAATAACAAAAAGTAGTAAAAATGGACAATGGACGAATTTATATCGCTGAAAACGATCTCTTCCAGGCAACCTTTGGTTCGAGAATAGTTTTAAGGAATGGACTTATTTGATACACCTTATGCAATATTAAATCATCCCGAGTTGCATATACGTACACAACAATCAACACTTTGGTCATGAAGTATAAAAACTTTCTGTTAAATTATCAAAATAAAAAAATAAATTCTAGGTCCCGGCTTTTAAAGTCGTTAGGAAATGACGGAGGCCTTAAGGCGGCCTAAAAACTTCATCACCAGAGTTGGCCACATGCTCATACGAACTTACTTACTTTTTTACCAAAATATTCGATTACAGGTTCGTTTTTAATTTATAATAAAATATCATTATATTTTGATAAGCTCTGTCCTTATTTTGATTGCAAGTGAGCACGAAGAGGAAAGTCCATTTATAAAATAGCAATATTATCCGATTCTTTTTAATATTTCAACCATCACAAAAACATTCGGAGCTGCCGCTCGTTACAATAAAAACACAGATTAATACGAATCACCATATTCAGGGATAACTTGATGAATATTCAGCAGTCCATTGAAACGAAACGCTAAAATAACTTTCATTTGCTTTCAGCGGTCAATAGGCCATTAAAGTTCGATAGGATAACGAGCAACGTCTAAAACAATCGATTCATTATTAATTTCATCATCATCATCATTGGCTTTTGTGTATGGCCTTTGTCTGTCTTCTAGATATTAATCGTCTTTGGTATTACTAAATGATTATACATAATACAGTATAACTTTATGTAGGTATGTATAACTTTATAATCAGTTTCTGTAATAAATAATTAGCTGGGTTAATAAATAATTAGCCAACGTTATTTGTGAGGTCAAAATAAACCGGCTTTTGTTAATTTTAATAACATCATTAATACATTAAAACAAGTAAATTTTATAGGTTTCAGTTTTAATGGTTTATTAAATATTATTTTCGTTATTTCGTATTTTCGTTTTAACACGACATTAACTTTTAAACGTATTCAATAAAATGAATTTTACATTTTATATGAGGTACTTAAAATCCTTTTCCCGTTTGTTTTTAATCTGAGAACGCACGGAGATTAACAGTGCTCGCAACTCAGTACAGATAAACTCATAGTGGAAGTCACATTGTCGGAGACAAATCCTGAGCGGCGCGCCTGCACCGCTACACGAAGGGAGCCGACCACAGCCGACGAGCGCCGAGCCTCCCCACGCCGCGCGTCCGACCGCGGCCATACATACAACACACTCATTCTACATCTCCAGCCGCGAACACTAAACGATAACGCACCTCTGTTCTTTGAATACAGCACCTGAGTTATTTTATTACAGTCCACTTACGCCCGAAATTAATAATGTATCTTCAATCCGAGATTAAATTCAATCTTGGATTGCTGGGTATCTCCCGATCGATCTCCTATCCGCATGCCAATAACCTATCTGCTATCCTAATCTTTTTTTTTGGTGGCAGATTGCCGGCAATCCTTTCCCTCTTTAACGTTCCGTTTTATGTAAAATGTTTAATGGAACCACAATATTAATTTGGAACCACAATATTAATTTGAGTAATATAAAAACAAATAATAAATAAAATTAATTAACAAGTTGTAGATAGTAATATTTATAGTTCAAACAAATTGTTATTTGCCTAAAAACTTGCAGATTTAACAATCTCAATACTTATACACAAAATACTTTAACTGAAATGGAACGTTCAAGTTGACGAATGGTATTTGACAAAGAGAATATAACCAAATATAACCACTACTGTACAGTTTTTTGTTGCGAAAATAAGGTAAATAAAACAGATGTGTGTTGTGTGATCATTTCATCAGCATTACTTCTAATGATGGATTCAGAAATCGTAAGTTACCTACCTACCTACCTACTGGTTTTTATGGAAGTTGTAGAGATGACGCCTACGGCCTAACTTAGCAAAAGCACACCAGGTTCTTGCCTGCTCAGAGAAATTCTGAGCTTGCCTGTTTCTTTCCCTGGTGTAGGAAGCTGAAGCTACGAATAGCCCTCGCACATGATCCATTTTAAAGGCAGCAGATGCGTTTAAAATGGGAAAATTTAAAGAAAAATGCACGTATGTTCATTCCCTATTAATCTCATATTTTCTGTTTTTCAGTAAAAAAGAAATTGAAACCTGATGAAGGGAAAACAGCCAGAAATAATGCAAAAGCAGAACATTTTGCTACTAAAAAACGATGTCTGGACGCTAATATAAATAATACAATCTAGAAAATAATAATTTCGAATTAAAAAAACACAGCTTACTTTGAATAACTTAGAATTAGGATTACAGAAGTGGAAGGAGAGTTTGTAAGGTGTTTTGTTAAGTTTTTAAACCTTTTTGATTTATGTATTTAATTATTTTAATTAAATATTATATCAACAAACATTTCATTTCATTTCAATTGTCCTACAAAACTGTATTTTGATGGTAACATGATTGTTCTGAGATATGAATAATCTTTTGACTTATTATTCCTAGTAGGTAGGTATTATTGTTTCTATAAGATAATGTAGGTACTAAGTTACATTCCTATCTCACATTACCTACCACCTACTACAATTGCTTACCAAGGGTAGGTATTGATTAAAAAAAAACTATTTTGTCATTTATTATAGTAGTTTTTATTATTAGCACTGTTTAAATCGTCTTGCTAGGTAAAAGCCTGTGTATATAAGTAACTAAAATAATAATTTATGAGAGCTGCCCATTCTGTAACATCTTGTTCTTCCGTAGGTATTATTCTCTAGATTCTAGAATAATATCTGCTGCTGGTAGCTATACTTCAGCCTAACCGAAATCTGAAGGTGAATAATTCTACATCCTCGAGGGTCTGCATAAAGTTCACCCTTCTGATTCTTCGTGAACTTCTAACTTTGGCGTTGGCGTCGATATCATCACTTTCCCAATCCGATAACTGAGCCAGAACCTCCAAATCACTATTATTATCACTATCATCACTATCACTTGAAAATTCCGACAGATTTATTAGGTACTTTTATAATAAATATAATAAATTTATCAAGATTACAAAATCGATCCTTTGGCAATCTCAATCTGTCAAGAAGAAATCCAACAAATTTCTCGGATTGCAATCTGCGATTGTTTTCACCTATCAAAGCAAACGTCAAATAGAAAGATTGGTTATTGGCAAGCTCAAACTGTCATTTTCGAACAGAGGCCAATCTTTAATCCGTGATCCGACCTCCCAAAGATAGCCTGGTTTTTTGGATTGCAAACTCAATCCAAGGATTGGTTATTGGCAAGCTTTTTCTAGAAAACAGATTGAAATGTCAATCTCAATCTTCAAATTAAGGATTAGGATTGAATATTAATTTCAGCCGTTAGTCTTTTATTACATCAAGCTGACACTACACATAAACACACATTGAGTGCTAACTAAAGTGTTCCCGCTATAAGCTTAGTTGTCAGGCAACAAATTATTGTAATCTCTCTGGCAATCATCGAACTTATGTATAATAATGTCATAATGATGTAACAGCATGTAGTCGATATCGATAAGTTTTACAGATATAAAAAAAGATACACATCCCTATTGTTATTCCATATCTTAAGATAACTTTCCATCCAAAGGTTGCCTGGAAGAGATCGCTTCTTAGCGATAAGGCCGCCCATTGTACATTGTTAGGTACTTAGTTTTTTCTTAAGTTGTTAATTGTATCATATTTGAGTGTACAATAAAGAATTTTCATTCATTCATTCATTGAAATACGTGGCAATATTTCTTCTGATATTTTTAAGAATCGTCAATATTCTCCTACAAGACTGATGTCTTCTATTAAATCAAATCTATTATTATCAATATAACAGTAAGTTCTCGATGTAGCTTTACAGTGTGCGTCATTGCAGCAAGTGGAAAGCTTACAATAGCTTGTTCGTTCCGCCTCGGAACACAACTCGCTCCAAGTGTTTCTTTAAATAGATTGCCGAGTTCTGTGCGATTGATCGTTATAGATGAGTCGTTAGACCTTATACTCTTGAATTCTAACGCCCAAATACTCAAACGCAACTTAAAAACTTAATAAATATCCCTGGACATTCCACACAGCGTCATCTAGTCCCAAGCTAAGCAATTTAATGCTTGTGTTATGGTAACCAGATGACTGGATATACTACATAGATACATTTTTTTTTGTAAATACATAAGTACATATTATACATAGAAAACACCCAGACTCGAGACAAATATTTGCAGATCATGCAAACATTTGTCCCGTGGCGGGAATCGAACCCGCAACCTCTGCGTCTCAGGCGGGCTTTTATCCACTGCGCCACAGAGGTCGTCAAACTTATTTATTTATTTCAATTTACATTGCCATACAGTACAAGACCTAACCGACACGCGAAGAGTGACTTGGTACGTGATTAACCGTTTAGGACGCTGTTACTTTTAAGATTCGTATACACAAACGTCAATTAATCGTCAACATCATCGGAACTTAAATATGAATACTCGTGAAAGGTTTGGTAGGTTTGAAGTGGAATATGATCACGACTGTATTCCAAAAGACATAGGTATTCTTTCAAAAACTCTAAGCACTTTAAATCGTATGAGTAGTGACCGCTCAGAACGTTTCTCAACTTCGATGATCTTTCAAGAACGTCTTAGCAAGCTTTGCCACGAGCGCTTAATTCAGAACGGCAACTTTGGTTAAAGCATAATTGTAGGAAATATGATTTTGCGCGCGTTCAAACGTCTCGGTGTAGCTACAGAAAACAAAATTCTAAGAAATATGATCTTTAAAAGAAAATCTACTGTTGTAAATATCAAGTCTACAAAAATAAAATATATAAAGCGAAAACACTCGCCTAGAGAGATTATCAATATTCAACGAAATTTAATAAAAAAATACATTTGTCATTTGATCATGAGAATCTGATTTTTGGTTATTGTAAATATTATGTGAGATACACCTGAACTTTTATCAGGTCGTTGACCTTACCAGGCAGGCAGGTGGGGCTTTGTGCAATAGTTATCAGTATTGGCTATTCCAGGGCTGCTCAACCGTTTTAGCAGATGGGCAAAATTGATTCAAAAATCTTCGAAAAATTCGAATATTCTCTTTTAATAAAAAATGCATATTCTAAATTGGTTTAGTAACAAAATAAGATACAATTACTAGGTACTTAATAAAAATTTAAAGGCAATTAAAATAGCATTATTTTCATCGCGACGTGTGGAGAGAAAGAAAGAAAGAAAAAACATTTATTTTGGTAGGACCTCAAGGATCGCGTCAGTAACGGCTTACATGCTAGGTGACTCTAATGCCTGAGAGGCAGTTGCGCAAGAACGGCTGAAAATAGTAAATTTTGACAAATTGAGCTTGCTCACGGCCTTTTTTAATTCCATAGTAGGCCAAACTATGGCCCGCTTTGGGCCTAAGATTGAGCAGCCTTGGCTTTTTCCAGGCGACGTAGCTCGCCTTGTACTAATGAAACGTGCCTTCTGAAATGAGCAAATTCTAGTTTTACGTCTTAGATCGTAAAATGTAGCGTTACACAACGCGTTTTTTTTGTCTCGTATTGTATATGACCTTGGTAGCAAAAAGACCTTTTGTCTAAATAGACCTTTGTCGTGGGTTTGATTCCCGGCAGTTGTTGCATGATCCGCGAAAATCTTAGAGGTCTTCCAGGTGTTTTTTGGCGAATAAAGTAAGTGACGGACAGCAGGTGCTGGAGTTTTTAGGTCGCCTGAAGGCCTTCGTCATGGCTTAACCACTTTAAAGGCTGGGACCATAGACTTGGCCATATTTCTGGCAAATAAAATTTAATTACCTGTATTTACTAGAACACACAAACACCCACAAAGAAAAAGGAGGCTGGTATTATGGTAAAGTGTAGTAAAGTCCTATAACAACTAGAGAGTAGGCAGTTTTAGTTCACACAAGAAGTATAACGTGTCTTCGTTTGATGATGACATACAAACAGTCAATCCAATCGCCATTAATGCCCGGCGAGAGTTGCCAATTATAGAATGGACAAGTTTGTGTACGAGTTAAATCAGTCGAGGGAATCACCATGCTGTAAGATACAACTCCATAGCTTGCTCTATAAATAGTCTTGTTACTAGCGAGCTCACTAATGTTAAAAGATACTTAAAAATCACGTTTCAATCTTATTCAACGCTATTATTATCTCAATCCTCCACCCTCATTTAGCAAATAAAATGTAAATACCTCACATAACTCATCCGGCCGACATGACTTACTGCATCCAAGTTTTTTCATACAATTTGGTGAAATAATTCGCCAAACAAAATGGGCGAGTAGAATGAGCCCGTAAATTGTAGCGCAGGTTGCGGGGGGGTGGGCCTGCGGGGCTGGGGGAAGGCGGGGGGGGGACAGTCTCCGGGGAAATGTGCGGAACGAACGCAGTGAGACAACTTAGATTCGTATCTGTTCGAGCTCTTTAGGAGCCCTGATTCAGTGAGTTCTAAAACGAGTACACGGTTGATAAAATGAAATTAAAATGAGCAACGCATTGTTTTGTACGATAATCGTGTAAGTAAGTAGTAAGTAGTGAGTTGTTAAATATATAAAGACATCACACAACTTGGATGTGGAGTTAATAGCTTTGGGATTTGAACTAAACATCATCAAGTTATCCTCCTAGTAACGCTACGACAGCAAATACGAGTATATTATTGAAATGACCTAATATCATAAATCTGAATTTTGTATAGGATAGGGTTAGTGTCAAAATTCCTTATGAAAAACTCCCTTAAATCATGATAAGGTACGTGGTCGGAATCAAAAATGTCATAATAAGGTTTGGAACTAAAACGATACAAATAGATTCGATACGAAACGATTGTAAGGCTCTCAAAAATGAATTAAACGTAAAACTTTTCTTAGTAAACTTTTCTTAAAAACTTGATAAACCTATATCTACACTGTGTCCTGCGGCGCTCGATGATCGTCCGAAACAACGCGTCGTAAGGTTAGGATAGGCTGCGTCCACATTGAGGAAGAGTATAACCGACGTGACCATACGAATCATCTTTATTTTCTTACTGCTTGTGCCGACCCCACATCATGTGGGACAATGCCTATGATTTGGGGTCGGCACAGCATGTATTATTCCATGTTCCTCTATATATTATGTCATCTTGACATTTACTCTTATCCTACTCATGTCAACTTTCACCCAATCCATCTTCAGTAGTTCAGAGCTATGAACAAAATGAACCTCTTCTTCTTCTTCTTTATTTTGGCTTTGCACGGCTTGTGCCACGCATTTAGCCACTACCATGTCATTATAATTTAAGTTAGTAAAGTCAAGTCAAAGTCAGAGTCAGCGTCAGTAAAGATGTGGGTCTTTACTGAAGCATTACATGGACTTTTTAAGAGAACTCGAAATGCAATGATAAATAGTTTTGTTTCATTTGTTACACTTATGTACTTTCACGAACACTCAATAGTTAATAATCCACCATTATTACACGTTATAACATTCGCTAAAACACAAATTTCGGAAATTATAACAAAAAGACAACAAGACATCTCAAATTCCCATCAAAAAGCCAAAATGAACCTCAAGAGTGCAGAAAATTGCTCTCTTCTTGAAAAATTGAAGTAGGTTTAAAAAATAAATTGCCACTTGTGTTATAACAAGAAAATTGCTCAATCTGCCTATATAAATTGATGTATGTATATTTTTGGTATTTTGTTAATTATTTCAAAAAATCTTTAGATTAACGGGTGGTCCTATTTTAGTAGAGTTTGGTTGTGATCGGATCAACGGAAACCCCGAATCCTATAAATTGTAAGTTTCGATGCCAGTGTGAACAGAGCCTTGGTTGAGTGGCCACAACTGGTCGTCACGCTTGGACGCGGCCTAGCCACATACAGGGAAATGACATCGCACGACTATTTACTAAAGATTTGGAAGTCAGATCAACTTTCCAGCGCTTGACACGTCTGTACTGACACAAGTCAACGCATCAACAGACAGACGTTATTGAAATGATGATGATGTTGTTACGATACTGTTATAAAATTGTGCTAACTTCGGAAAGCTTCAAAAACCCGTCTTTATTTGGAATTACTCTTGAGAATTAATCTTAATTTAGACAAAATTACTGATAACAAAATACTGCAAATGCCAAAAATGGAATCGTCTTCAGTTTTCCTATGATATACCCTAATACATTTTATACTTAAAATGCCTTAAGATCCGAAATAATAATGATGTCTACCGCACCTTGGGAATAGAGTCGTGACCTTATTTAATTATTTTAATTTTGAAAACGAAATGAAATTATGATTACGACTGAATTCCCATGATGCTGTAGACATATTATTTCAGATCTTAAGGCTCTTTAGGTTAAAGTCAGAGGCAGTCAGAGGCATGTCCAAATACTGTGTATGCCCACATTTTGCAGAAATTAACATTATATACGTGACAGGTTGGTAAATTGTTTTATACTTTTATCAAGCTTATTCTAAAGGTTACATAAAAATCGGTAATATAATAATAATCGGTGCTCTAACCGAAATATAATCTTACTGATAGTTTCGTCGTCAGCGTTTAAGGCTTCGTGGCCGAGCGGTCGATGGCAACCCGGCTATACCCGCTTGAATCACGCGGGTTCGAATCCCGTCGAAGTCGTTACTTTTCGTAAGATTTTTCATTTTTCTGACATAAAAATATATCATGGATACAGTGCTGCAGCTGTATGAATGTCTAAATTTCTATAATTATGCCTTCTTTGTACATATTACTTTAGAACCCTATTCCATCTCTTATCCCTCGAATAAACTAGGTTAGCTGAAGCGTCATATTATCGTCTACCTCCGGTCTTTAGAAAACCAATACTTTACGTAACCAAGTCTAAGCTATTAAATTAAAAAGCTAGCCCGGAGCCGGCGTGGCAGACATTTATTGGTTGTCAGACCGCGATTTGCCTTGCAAATAGAAATTAACCTGGCGCAAAAACTCTGAACACCTTTCCTTTGAATTATCTTTTATAATCTGGATAACTTTATAGGGTGTTTTAAACGATAAAACTAGAGCTTATTAGTCTTTGAAATTGTGTAGCAAGCTGGGATGTAGAGGTTATTATTGTTTGGTGTTTCTGGTTAAGAGGTTATTATCTCTGGGTGAAATTAGAGTGGTGTGCTATCGTTTAGTATATCTCTATCATTTCTACAGGTTAACAGGTAACAGGTTAACTGTCCAAAAGTTCCGGAGTAGAAATGTCCCGTAGTCCACTTATGTTTTACTAGCTGCGCTCCGCGGTGTTACCCGCGGTGAATAGTTCCCATTCCTGTGGGAATAAAGGGGTCAAAAGTAGCCTATGTGTTAATCCAGGATATAAGCTATCTTGGTACCAAATTTCATTCAAATCTGTCCAGCTGTTGAGCGTGAAAGAGTAACAAACACACTTACATACTTACACACACACAAACTTTCACCTTTATAATATTAGTGGGATAGTGGGATAGTGGGATTTATATTTTTATCGTTTCTCCCTATAACTCTTTCTCTTTTTCAACTTTTTAAATCCTTGTGATAATGTTCTGCCAAGTCCAAATAAATAAGAGACTTTCTGATCACGTCCACAACTCCAGATGGCTTAGAATTTTTGTGAACGAACAGATATATTATGGTCTGAGCACTTGTAGTTCGATTCACCATAAACTTGTATACTATGTACTCGATATTTTTTTCTACACTACTACTGTTTTGATTATGTCATCGTTCCAAAGCAGAAAAAAATATGATGAATTTATGATGATTGAAATCCTCGAAAATAAATTCAAATTTTATAATTCGCTTTCTGCGTACTGACTCAAAACTCAACCTGCTAAATATACAAAGTAAGAAGAAGTTCCAAACCAAAATACTGTTACAAAGTTCAAATAAACCTATTCTTTACCACACCTATTTCAATAGAAATTCGTAAAACAGTCGGTCAATACCACCGTGCGCCATCGGCTGCGATTTGCAAGGCAAATGAAATCAACTGTTTAACCGGCGGAAAGAACTTAAAGTACTTTGATAAATTCCCTCTCCGGGTGTTTAAAACTTCGCCTTTTAGGGTGAGTTAATTATGGAGTAATTGGGGTGTCTTGTGAAATATGCCAATGCATTTATGAGGAAGAACTTTGTTGCCGCCGGTTATCAGATTTTGCGACAGTTTGACTATTTTCTGTGTAAAAGAGCTTACTATTGCATGTGGTCATGTTCTAAAGGTGTGTTCTGACTTGATTTTGATTACTTTTGATATCTAAAAAGATTTTATTAAACAACCAAAGGTTTTTGACTTTTCAACTTAGCTTTTCAAGGATACTTATTTTATTTTATTAGAAACATTGGCCACTTGCTCATACTAACGTTACCTACTTTATTAGATACGACAATGAAATTTAGGTTACGAATATACCTGTAATAGACTGAAATCCTATCAAATAATGACCTATTAACATGATATTAAACTACTTTCGACACAAAGTTAAGATAATTGCCCACTAGCAATAGACTATTTAAATATTGTTACGTGAGTAAGTTTGTATGAGTTAGTGGCCAACTCTGTTAACGGAGCCGCCTACAGGTCTACGTCATGGTTGAATGACTTTAACAGTTAGAACCGATAGTAATTTATGCCCTGCGAACATTATTAAAGAGTCACAATCTAATAGCTGACAACACTAAAAAAATGTGCGTGAAAATTCAATGTTTTACAATGACATTTTACATTTGAATGTAAAATGTCATTGTAATGTTCAATGTCGCTTGTACGCAAAAAATAAAAACTCTGCGCACTACGTAGCGTGCGCAGAGTTTTGGCGTTAACATTTTATTTGTCTGATTGTGGCACTATAATACATCTCAATACCTGCAAAGCACGAAAGCGCTCAGCTGTTAATTCCACTTACGGTCACCGATCCAAATTAAGACTGATCAAAACGTCACTTAACTTCATCGATTTATCATGAACATATCAGGCTGTGCCTCGAGCGCTTCGTTGACAGGTAATGCAATCGACATTGCCGTTCCATGGGCGGATTTATTCCGTATTCGTCCCAAAAATTAAAATTGTAAACTAAATTATACGAACTTGTGACGTTTATTGTACTTAACACCCAAGTGGACGTCTACCTTAACCACCTCAAAGGCAGTTCGAATAAGAACTTTATCTACAACATAAACCGATAACACAATGGGTTAACTTCCTTAATTTACTACTGTAATTAGTCTAAATAATACATAGCTTCCACTCGGACGTCGAACCACAGTAAATCAAGCATTATTACAACGCGGTACGGTTTAATATCGCATGGTACAAATAAAGAGAAGGTACGAAGTTCAAAGCACACCGATGGGTTTTGACTACAGTGTAACTTTGACCGTATTTTAGGTGAGCTAAGGTTTATTTTCGTTTTTGGGTTGTGGGTATAGGTTGGGTCGTGTACCCAGTGGGCCCATAATGTGTGCATTCTGGACCTTAGCACAATTTACCTAGTAAGGAAGTTTTTGTCGTGGCCGGCTCGTTTATTTTTAGTAGCGATTATTCGCAGGGGGCAATGTGCTGTACACGGCCGAAATTAATATTATATTCAGACGTCCCTACACGAAATGTATTGGATATGCGAAACATATTGTTTTGTACCTACGCACTTTGAAGATTTTGTACTTTGGGTTCGAACGTTTCAACAATATGTTTTAGGATCGTATTATTATTCAGGCGTTTAGCTAAATAGGGAAATAAAATAAAAAAAAAATATTTTATTAAACAACCTTTGTTATTAAGAATACTATAAGTAATCTAATTCAGCACTTTAAAAATTATCTTGTACAAGGATACACTCGAGAAGTGGCAAAATTATGCCACTTGCGTGATAGGTTTCACAATCTGTACATTCAGATTTAAAAATTCCTTTGTTCAACGTGATATTAATATAAAATAAGTGGCGCTAGTATGACGCATACAACCACCTTAAACAGTTTTGAAAGAGTTTTTCGATATTAAAAAGAAAACTAAAAAAGTTTAATACGTAAAGTAAACTCATATAACCTTGGTCGACTGTCGCACGCAACATTTTTACAACGAGAAGATTCTGGAAAGTTCTTAAAACTAAATTCCATAATATATAAACTTAAACTACCACTCACTCATTCACTCACTCATTGACATCATTGTTCTCCCTGATGGTGGATGGGGAGGTAGGTATATTTTGACGGATTCGTATAGAGGTAGGTCTGGTGAGTTGGGGAAAAATCGCAAACCCCCCCTTTTTGCCCCCCTTCCCCCCCCCCTTTTTTGTATCTCGAAAACCTTAAGACTTGGAACTTTTTTTTTACGGATTCGTATAGGGGAGGCTCGGGGAAATAAAAATATTTTTTCAGAGTTGCCCCCCTTGCCCCCCCTCTCCCCCCCTTTTGCGGATCTCGAAAGCCTTAAGACATGGAACAAATTTTTTTTCAGATTCTTGTAAAGGGGAACTTAATTAGTCAGAATATTTTTTCAAAACTCACCCCCCCCCTCCCCAACCTCCCCTAAAATTGAAAGAGCTGTAACTTCACAACGGTTGGAGATATCCATTAGGTGTTTGAACAAATATTATAGTGGGTAGGCGTCGGAGGTCCTGAGTGGAGCGAACCTACGAGACCTGAGTGGAGCGGAGGGGGGAGGAGGCGAGCGAAGCGAGCCGCCGACCCCCGTAGCGTAACGAAGGTCGAGTGGGTGAGCGTAACTCAGGGCCGACGACTTGGTAAATTTTTTTCTTTTTTTTTTTCTTAATGGCTAAGGGCTCCTAAAGGGGTTTCATACTGATTTAGGGGTTCCCATAGCGGTTTATTAAATATTTTAAATCTCCTATGGATTCTCAAAATTTTAGAAGGGTATTACCATCTGTCAGAAACATGGAAAAAGAAAACCGCGTGCTGCTTGCAGCACGCGCACCACGCAAACTAGTTTTTCTTATAAAACTAAAACAACTCTTGCTTTTATTATGAACTTGGCGAAGTACCGTTCAGTAGTGCAGGTGTGCATGGAGTAAAAACTTAAGCCTTGCTTTCTCAAACAATGGTCTTCTTTTACGGATTTAAGCAGATGGCGAAATAAGTTTATAGATTCAACTTATTATTAGCAGCCCCCAGTATCCCACTGCTGGGCAAAGGCGTCCACTCTCTCCATTCGTCCCTCTCCTGCGCTAATATGGTCCAGTCAGCGCGGAATTTGGCGAGCTCGTCCCTCCATCTAGATTCAACTAATAAATAAATATCCTTGGACATTTCAGCATCATCTAGCCTCAAGCTAGGCAATTTAATGCTTGTGTTATGGTAACCAGAGGATTGATATACTACGGACAAACTTTTTTATGCACATACATTATTATACATAGAAAACATCCAGACTTGAGATAAATATTTGCAGATCATACAAACATTTGTTAAGCGGGGATCGAACCCGCTTAACTTACTCTATAATATCAGTGTGATAGTAAAGATTTTGGCCAAATTCAACAGATTTTACATTCGTAAGCCCCTCATTATTTACTTTATTTAAATAAACGACTCTTTAAATCGAATAATTACACAACTTCGACCATGTTTCAGAATTACAAGAAAAATGAAGCTTCAGAACTAAATAAACAGCGAACAAAAAACAGAGCTTCGAAACAAATAATTAAATTACTTGCGAAACAATCCGACATTTAATTCAGAACGAGTGAGGACAAAAACAAAGTTCTCTTTTGATTATGAGATTACACTTTACACTAGAGCTAGTCTCGGCCAAAGCTCAATTATACTCGTAATGGGTAAGCTATACAATGATTTACACCATCTAATAATTATTGTCACTGATTGACACAAAACGGATTTAAGTTTTATCTTTTTTAAACTTTCGGGATAAGAATTAAATGCAATAGTTGTAAGCATCTGTTGTTTAGACCATGTAAGTCATGATGACAGTCAATTTGAGGAGGTTGCGGGTTCGATCAACGAAGACACGGCAGACCCAGAAAAGGATGGCGAGATGGATTCATTTGACTCTACATGGCCAGAAATGAGAATAGATCGAGATACGTGAAGGGAGAAAAGGGATACCTTTGCCCAGCAGTGGGGTTAGAGGTTAAAAAAAATAGGTTAAAAAAAACTATTACATCTGGTTACCATAACACAAGCATTAAGTTGCTTAGCTTTTGACTAGACGCCTATTTATTTATTTAATTGTTTGCAACAAGAATGTTGCATTGTGTAAATGACACTTTCTCTTAGTTATCTCAGTTCATTACAAGTTGTTGTTGTTGTTGTTTTAAGCCTGTAGTGTCCCACTGCTGGGCAAAGGCCTCATTGCAAGTTATGAAATAAAAATCCTCTACACGCTTTATTATAGACAAAAAACTACGAATCAATTCGCGGAAAGCAGGACAAATTGGCGGATCCATTCCACATTGACGGATTCATGTCAGGTTGTTCATGTTTTTTTTTGTTTTGCTTTGTCCTAAATTCTGAATTTCGCTTAAAAACTGGCAGAACCGATGTCGATTTTAGATGAAATGAAAAAAGCTTTATTGCAATACAACATAAGTGGCAGTGACTCATCCACTCACACTCATCTCAGTGGGTTATGCATCCGCGCTTTTCATCACCGACATACAACGTAACATGCCATAATCAGACCGTCAATTATAAAACAATCTCATTTATTCATACTATCCTTATAAATAAACGCGTAAACGCATAAATATTTTCCGGGTGATTGTTATGCTAAAACAAAATTATTAGACTTAAAGTAGTCTATTTCAATCAAGTTATCGTGTTACAGAGGAATTTCACCGCTATGAGATTTTTATGGCGACGCGAGACGAGGTGCAGACGACGCAATATGAGGAGCGGGAATTCTCATTTCATGGTCGGTATTTTATAAAAAGGCTATCAATTGCTGTCGACTATATTTTCTAGATTAAATTGCTACATACCTAGACGCCCTATACTATTGACAGATATATACTAAACTTTAAAAATAAATTCAAGTGAGTGTGATGGTATTTAAGGGCACTAAAGGCCTTCTTTATAGCCTAACGACTTAAAAAAATGACCACTTTTTTTTTTTTTTTTTTTTTTTTTCGGACGGATTTTTACGTTAAGTGGTCTTCCGGACCTTTATAACTTCACCAATGACCACGACTAATAACCCTTGTTTATATACACCACTGGAGCCTAGCTATCTTTTCAGTGATAACTTTTAGATAGTCTTATTCCGGGTGAAGTCAAATTTACAGTACAGTGTAATCATTACCTGTATATTTATCTGGTTATTTATAAGCAAAACAACGTTTTTTTATTAATTTAATGGTATCAGGGTCTGTTAGCTCGTATAGAATAGAATAGAATAGAATAGAAAAAGTTTATTTTGTAACTTAATAAAATAGAACAAAACATAAAATAATAGGTTGTCACTACCCATTTTAATTTAAGCTAACATAATAATGAACCATTGTCACTCAATAAATCATTAAAAAGACGTACCAAAAATGCCGTTTCTTTTATTATTCCACGTCTTCCTCACGATGTTTTTCGTCACCATTTATATCCGCTCAGGCTATCTCTACCGAACGATCCAATCAATCAGTCCGACAGCCGCCGCGAGCCTTCTTATCACCGTGTGTGTTAAAACAAATATGAGGCTTCGACGCAGCTTGCTACGTCGTAGAGCTGCTACGCACTCGTAGCACATCAGTTACAAAGATTATGAATAAATACAAATGTAAGTTTGTTTATATTTAGATATATAATGAACACGAGATTTTGTCGCGTAATTTACCATTTTACATCTTGACGCGATAAAATCCCGTATCCATTATAATTTAGAAATTAAAATGAAAATGTATGCAAGTTTATTGTACGTTTATTTGTAACGATTTCACGCCATAAATACTTTTATTATCATTAAATACAATATTATCATGGTGCAAACAAACAAACAAATTTTATATTAATAATAGTGTCGATGGGCTTGCAACCTGTCACTTTTGCAATTCTTACTTTTTCAATTCTGTTGAACGCCTAAAGTTATAAATGGCCACTGTGCCATATTATAATACAGTCGTACTCAACATCATTTCATTGACTAAGGCAGTCAGGGGGCCTCCGTCACCAGAGTTAGGCGCTGACTCATACGAACTTACTTATTATAATAGCACACGGGAAATAACTCACGTAAAATTATCGTCGATTTAGATACCGACAATGTTTCGATTTTTCCGGAGAATCTTCATCTGGGTATGAGTGTGGAAACTCGCGGTCGCGTCTCGTTGAGTGTGATTTGAACTCTCCGGAAGAATCGAAACATTGTCGGTATCTAAATCGACGATAATTTTACGTGAGTAATTTTCCGTGTGCTTAATGTCTAATACAACTCACGATAGTTTTGAAAGCGAACTCACTTACTTTATATGATTTATTCTTGCCTTTCTACTTTGACTTTGGCTATTAGATTACTCGTTAAAGCAGCGAAGAGCCGCGCAATTTTATTCAGGTTTATCTTTAGCACTCTACGTTGCTCAGTGGGAATTTGTGGAATATTTTTCCAGGGTGATTTGTGTACATTTTTTTAAAAATTCTTACTTTAGTGGGCTGAAGTTCGAAAGATGTTATCTTATTAGGTTTTAGTT
The DNA here is from genome assembly GCA_963582015.1 of Xanthorhoe designata. Taxonomy (NCBI): domain Eukaryota; kingdom Metazoa; phylum Arthropoda; class Insecta; order Lepidoptera; family Geometridae; genus Xanthorhoe; species Xanthorhoe designata. Next base: position 11,084,231 of record OY757047.1, on the reverse strand, counting down.
ACAGATGATACTTAAGCTTTTTAACATTTAATAAGAAGTAAATCAATTAAATAAGGTGAAGGTAAAATTATTTAACTTTTAGTGATTTGAAAGCCATTACTAAGAACGATACGTTCTTTGAATACATAAACTTAGGTTTTCTTTTTTTTTCAAATACTTTTTATTGCTATTGTTCTGTAACTTTTAAATTGAAATTTACAGGATTTTATCGCGTTATTTACCTTTTATTATTTCCCGACGTTTCGGCTGTGTTGCAACAACCAAAAGCATGAATTGTGATCGCGAAAGTTTAAGAAAGTCTATTGTTCTGTTTGCATTTTGTTACCATGTCATAAAGATTCACAATTATTAGAATGTACGTTTTGAATGTGTGAAAGTTGTTGTGGTCATAAATTGCACACAAGTATCAAAAATAATAAGAGTGTTTTGGTTTCTAAATTTTTAATTCACCAAAAGATCACCAGTTATTCACTAAATAAGAGATACAGAAACTCGAAGAGCTAAAATATAGACATTGAAATATCGTAATAACGTTACGTCTCGCGGAAAAATGCTACGCCGTAGCACCTACGTAGAGCGTTCGTAGCGAGTGAGTGACACCTGAATTATTATGTTTTCTGTAGGCTGTGAGCGAATTAGTGTTGGTAGCTCAATTACTGTCACGTTATGTCAGATTACTGTATTTGTTAACAAATATTATTTTTACGAAAATAAACCTACGCGGCTGTTAATAATATCATAAGATAATGTATTTAATTGTTATTCGTGTGAATTAAGATGATTAGGGTTAAAGTTTAGGGTTAGTTATTTGACACGGTGGAAAATATGAAATAAGCTTACCTTTTTTGTAAAAGTCATATATTTTGAAATGCTTAAAATCTACTACTGTAATTTCGTATAATTGAAAATGCAGCAAGATCAAAACAGTAGGTACTATAAAGAAAAAGAAAACTAAAATTCATTTATTTTTACAGTGGATCCCTTTTCGTCTGAAGACTTTCGGCGTAGCAATGAGAGACAGAGATGAAACTGCAGATTTTATGGAACTCACTAACTAGGAGATAAGCTAACCTTTTCTTTAGCACCTTCAGTGTTGCCATTTGTTTCGAATGCAAGGGATTAAGCGAAACTTCGTTCACTTAACTGCACTTAAAAGTAAAACAAATTGGATCTGAATTTTCTTTTTTATGTTAACTTTTGGAAATGTGAGCCTGTACCAAATTGTTTATTAGGACAATCTTCTGACTACCCCCTTTAAAAGATTTAATAATGCCAATTACGGTGCCGACAGTTAACGTGCCCTCCGAAGCACGGAAGCGCTCAGATATTAATGCCACTTGCGGTCACCCATTTAAGTAGTGACCGCTCAGAACGTTGCTTAACTTCGACGATCTATCATGAACGTAGCAAGCTTCGCCACAAGCGCTTCAGAGCTATGGTGAACAATGGCTATGATTATATTTAATATCTTGATGTGTTGTTACTTAATTCAAATAGCATTTCTATCGATATTAAATTAAAAATACGCTACTTTAATATGTAAGTATTTAAACTTTATTTAGTGTGAAAGTTTGTGCATAGTTTAATACCAATCGTTAAAGACCCTATAACAAAATTCAGCATTTTCTCGTGTTTATTTTATTTAGTCTATTTATGTGAATTTCCATCGTAAACCAAGCTGTATAAAGAATTTAGGAGTCTTTGCGCTCCTTTGCAGCATGTCTTCGTTTACAAGATTATTCCGTAAGATGGCAACACTGACAATCTGCGCCGTCGCCAGTGATTCTAGCGATTCTAGCTATAAAGTGGACCGGCGAGTTCTGCACAGGCCGGACAGGACCGCTGGCTAACTATAGAAAGCTAGCTATTGGCTCAAGATGTACTTGATGACTTTTTATAAAGAAAGTTTTTCTAGCTTAACTGGCTGTGCACAGACCGTACAGAACCGCTGGTTCACTACAGAAATCTGGTCATTGGCTCATAATATGATGGATAGGAATAGGCTATTTTAGCTGTAACAAGGAAGGTCTACAAATTATGGTAAATATACCTTTTTAAATGTTTTTAATGTTCAAAACCATGATAGTTTAAAAAAGGCTTTTAGACTTTATTTCTTACTAACGGCGATTAACTCTTAAAAAATGTGAGATTAAGTTTATAGCATTAAATCATATAAATAAATAAATAAATAAATAAATATCCTTGGACATTTCACACGGCGTCATCTAGTCCCAAGCTAAGCAATTTAATGCTTGTGTTATGGTAACCAGATGACTGATAAACTACATAGATACATTTTTTTTTTTGTAAATACATACATATTATACATAGAAAACACCCAGACACGAAACAAATATTTGCAGATCATGCAAACATTTGTCCCGCAGCGGGGATCGAACCCGCAACCTCTGCGTCTCAGGCGGGCTTTCGCCCACTGCGCCACAGAGGTGAAAGAAAGAAAGAAAGAAAAATCATTTATTCTTGTAGGACCTCAAGGATCACTTAAGTATCGTTTTACATGCTAGGTGATTCTAATGCCTGTTCCAACGCGACTCCCTACACCAGGGAAAGGTCGTCAGTCATATAATCAGTCGGTATTCAAATCCAAGAACTTTTGATCAAAAGCTGAGTTGAAAAATGTAAGTTTCCCATTTGGCCTTCATGACAATAGATTAACATGATTTTAAACTAACTCTCATCTCAAATAAATAAAAAAAACTAACTAAACTTAAAACTTAATTTATTTTTAAAAGCTTTCACATTCACATTAAAATGTAAGCATTAAAATCACCTCATAATACTAAGTGTTGCATTAGCTTATTTCGCTATAAGCTGTGAGCTGGACTGAACGAGATTAGCCTGCACCGCCCAGCATAAGGTACATGGGGCATACAGGGATTTAGGGGGCATAAGGGGTACGAGGGGCATCAGGGGTAAAAGGGGGTTGAAGGAGGGAGTTCTATTGGACATGAAATTAAATCAGACTCGGTGAGAGCTGCGATATTCTTTCCCTAACGAAGCGGCTAATATGCAGCATTGTAAAGGGTGTATTATATAATCACAATTCTCCGAGCGAGCTTCCCGGGAAACAGGGTAATTTTATTTAGATTTTTTGAGACGAATTAAGTCTGATGAAATATTTTATGAAAACGGTTATTTTAAGGGAGAGTGGGCTTATCTGGTTACCGTGTTTTATTATAATTTTTATGTCATATTTTTAACATTTTTTGTAACATGAGATACTAAAAAAATACACTTTGTTTATTATAACCACATAAAACCTGTGCCTTCTTACTAAGCATCATTATCATTATAATTTTATTGTTAACGCTACTTAGTCTTTACGTTGTTTATTTATCTCTGTCAACCACACCTAATAGGGAAACCAACTTACGAAGTGTTAGTATTTTTTTTATTACGAACCAGTTATAAGCACATTTTTAAACAAACAAGAGGAATAAACCCGCTCAAATACACCATCTGCAACTCAAGTAACCAACAATATACCACAAACGAACGAGTTGAATTAGTTTCGTCGAAACTGAAAAGAGAAATGCCAGAAACAGATTGCTTTTACAGTATAAAGTTGTATTTGATTAGCGGCCGCAAACGTCTCTAAGCGAATTAATATCAAAATGTATGTAAATTGTAGCTAAGCAGTGCAAACACGAAGTGCAAACGGACCGCGTCACAGTTTAGCAAACCCAGTAGTATTACTCTTTCAAGCTCTGTTTTTCCCTTATATTGTTTAAGATAAAAACATAAGATAAATAATAGCAGTGTTCGGAAGATTTTATATAGTTAACGCGTTCGCTCCCTAAAAGATAAAGAGCCGAAAATTAAGGTCATTGTAGCATGTGCGTAGTGGCACTTAAAGTAAAAAAAAAAAACAATACCTAATACATTATATTTTTTTGAAGTTGTTTGCAGGTTTACCTATTATAACCTAATTTGTATAACTGAATAAAATATAAAACAATTTCACGGATTTATCAATTGGAACAGGCAGTGGCACCTAGATTTTAAGATATTTTTATGCAATTCTTGAGGTCCTTCCTATGTTTCAGTTTGATCCTCAAATTCAGTAGACATCTCTCACATATTCATTCATTACTAACCTTTAAAGAGTACAATATCTTCTCTAATATGTACGACATTTAATAAGTAAACTATAAATAAAACGAAAACGCTGTATCAAAAGCATTGAATGAATTATCGAAACAAGATAAGTACACTGTTGAAATACAATAGCAAATAGATTAATTCACTTTACATTGTATCGACACGTCGCACCCCAAATTGTTCCAGGTATTGTTCATTGACGTTGCTCTGAAGTGAACCCATTTCCGAATCATTTGATCCTTTGTCGGTCTTCGACGAGTTCGCAGAATAATAATACTGTTTATTTAAGCTTCTGTTTTACTTACTGCGGGGCAATGCACTGTGACATTTACTGTTGATTAATGTTATATACAAAAAATGTATCGAAATATTAATAACTGAATTTAATTTATTTGACGACCTCTGTGGCGCAGTGGGCGAAGGCTCGCCTGAGACGCGGAGGTTGCGGGTTTGATTTCCGCCACGGGACAAAACGTAAAAAAAAAATGTTTCTAAGTAGTACTTATATCCAGTCATCTGGTTACCATAACACAAGCATTAAATTGCTAAGCTTGGTACTATATGACGCCGTGTAAAATGTCCAAGGATATTTATATTTATATTTAATAAGTTATTAATTAAACTGTGTAGTCTACATCAACATAGTGGGGATAAAATAAGCATAAACCTAACGATATTAATTTATTGTGCGTCACATATTATTAGTCAATAATAATATGCACAAACACAACTATTGTGTCTTTTTTATTATTATAAAAAAAATACTAGCTTTAGTCTAAGAAGGTTAGATAATCTTAATTCTTGAATCAATTTTAAACAAACATTTAGAAATAACCCTGATTGCTATCGCGCAAAAAGATTATAAATATCAAAACTTGATGTTGATTATTGACACTACGAATTAATTAGGTATTTGCCTACAATATAAATGTATCTACAATATAAATCATATCCATACATAATTGTGCAGTTCATACATAAATCCAGAGTACCCGACTTGCCCCAAGCGGGGCACGGCGAGAACAGAAAAGTGCAAGAGTTTAATTAAGACGGACGGGGCCGGAATAAATTAGGGTCTCAACTTAATGTCGTCGGTGTAGCGATTTGCATTCGCAGCGTCATCGCCACAGTAACGAGTTTGGACCCTCCTGGGGTAAGGGTTACAGGGGTAACCAGGGTAGCCGGGGTAACTAGGGATAGAAAGGGGTAAATCAAGACTAAGCTTCAGGATTAACATGTTTTGGTTACTTGGATTTGTTAAATCAAATGATGATTACAATGAAGTCCCAGGAAACACTTTACTATCTATCTATACTAATCTATATCTATACTAATATTATAAAGAGGTAAAGTTGGGTTGTATGTTGAGGTAATCTCCGAAACTACTTATCCGATTTCAAAAATTCTATTTAGACCACTGCCGCCGTCACCGGGACGTCAACGAGAACGAGATTATTTCGTGTCGAGTTTAAGATGACGTGCGGCCTTGCGGTGGACACGCGGCTTTATGTAGTTAATCTATGTATCAGTTCTTCGGCGCCGTCATCTCGTTCTCGTTGACGTCCCGGTGACGGCGGCGGTGGACAAATGGCCTTAGCCAGTTTTTTGTTATTCACCTGAAATAAACATGTGGATTAGAATATGAGCTCGGGAGACTTGCGCGGCTGATTGCGATGTGATTCAATTACAGAGGTTTCAGCCACAGATCGAATTTCCATTGAATCACGGAATTATGGAGGCATTGAAATTATTTTAGATATTACGTGTTCTCAGTATATGTGACTCCACCACTCGTACGAATAATTATTTTAAATAGAATACCTTTACCACGAACTACTTTAACCACTTAGGTAACAAGTAGCAAAATAAAAAGAAATAATTTTTATTAAACTGACTTCAATTTAGTAAGAAGACAGCAATTTTCTGCTATCTCGAGGTGAATTTCTGTGAACAGAAATGCAAGTCTCTCTTCGGAGTAATGAATAACTTCGTCACTAATAAATTTCGTCAAACCTTCAAAAAGACCACCTCGGGTTTAGAAAAAATATTTTTGAAATGGTTTACTATCGACAAAAAAATCGGTAAAAATACATTATAGAAAAGCACAAAAATTAAAAATCTTGCGTCATTATTAGGAATCGAACCCGCGACCTTCATCGTAGAAATCATACATAATACATACATACATAAAATCACGCCTCTTTCCCATGGGGGTACGCAGAGACCACGGATCTCCACTTGCTACGATCCTGACACACTTCTTTCGCCTCATTCACTCTCATAACATTCTTAATCACTATGAATAAAGCAATATTATTAATTAAAACATTGCAATAAGATACAATTATTATCTAAATTATACCCATAAATACGTTATCCAATAATACGCACGCGATGTTGTAGGTAGATATTACGTTACGTAATATCACGTAATAGGATGTTCACGCGACGTAGAATCTGTATCTTTCTGTTTCAATAACTTTATGAATAACTATCGGCCCGCCCCGACTTTGCCTAGTGTATTATCGAACTCGTTAAACAGCATCCAGAACTCTTTATCAAAAATCACGAATTAAGGTCTAGAAGACTGAGGGACATGTCAAACAACAGACTGCATAACCCAAAATACAATTTAAAAATGACACAGAATCAAGCATACTACATGACAATTAAAATATATAATAATCTACCAGAAGACTTAAAGAGCCTGTCAGGTGATCTTTTTAGAATAAAATTAAAAAAATGGCTTAATATTAAATGCTATTATTCATTAAATCAATATTTTGACTATAGGGACATTGAATTATTGTAGGAAAATTAAATGCTTCTTCCATTATTATAATGTAATTAAAAATTAATTGACTGAATATTTGCATGCCTGCATGGTAGAATGTAATTGGACATAATATTAGAATGTAAGACCTTATGTATTATATGTTCTGGCAAATAAACGTATCTATCTATCTATCTATCTATCTATTATTAGGAATGGAACAATGGATTTTTTATTAAATTGTTGCAGCGGTTCCAAAAATACCTTCAACAATATTATACAAACAACAACACTACATCCGCGCAGTAGTTGAGCTAAGCACAGTTCTCTGAAAGATTATTTCCAAAGTTTTTTTTATAAGCCGTGTTGGTCAAGTGGATTAGTACTTCGACTTTCGTTCCGAAGGTCGTGGGTTCGAATCCGGCCGTGCATCAATGAACTTTTCGCATCGAAAAATTTATATGCGCTTTAACACGAGCTTTTCACGGTGAAGGAAAACATCGTGAGGAAACCAGTTAGCTCTCTAATAGCGTCGATGGGCTTGCAACCTGTCACGTATGGAAAGTTAACTTCTGCAAGATGTGGGCATGTACCAAATATATATTTGGACATACCTCTGACTACCCCCTTAGAGATCTTCAAAAGGATCTAAAAATTGCATTAAGATCTGAAAGAAATGTCTACCGCTCCCTGGGATACAGTCGTGATCATATTTCATTTTTCATATTTTTTATTTTATTTTGCCACTTCAGCGTTCAAGCTTTGAAACGAACAACTTACAAACATTGCACAACCAGTAAAAAAAACCTTTCAAATAATCATCACTTTTGTATCATTGATACAAAAATACAATATTTGAAAGGACTTCATAATACAGTGAGCGATTTATAATATCGTGTCATGAATAAAACGATTTGGCTCGACGCCACGAGCCCCTATCTCAACATCTGCTAATGGATGCGGATCTCAAATACTTCATGGGGTCTCTATTTTGTCTCCGAAATTTTATACCCCTAAAATAAAAATCTATAAATTGGGTTTTCATAATCATCGATTGCCCGTATAATCAGGATCCATAATATAAGGATCCCTAATATAGTTACGGCTAATATCAACATCCCTAATGTTTAAAATACATAAAATCATTCTCAATAAATACTATAATCCATAATGTAACTAACTCATAACTTTATTTTCATAATAATAGTTTATGAGAATAATTTTAACATAAGAGCATTGTGTCTCAAGCACAAGGCAGCATAGGGAATGTAACTGATTGCGATTTGGGTGGCTGATTACTTTTATTCCACATTTTATTGGCGCTTCGGCGGCCGCTGCCGCGGCACGCTCGCTACGCTCGCTCGCCTCGCGCGTTAGTGGTCACTGTTCAAACCTAACCAAACCAACTGATTTCGATCTGAGTGGCTGATTACTTTTATTCCACATTTTATTGGCGCTTCGGCGGCCGCTACCGCGGCACGCTCGCTACGCTCGCTCGCCTCGCGCGTTAGTGGTCACTGTTCAAACCTAACCTAACCAACTGATTTCGATCTGGGTGGCTGATTACTTTTCTTCCACATTTTATTGGCGCTTCGGCGGCCGCTACCGCGGCACGCTCGCTACGCTCGCTCGCCTCGCGCGTTAGTGGTCACTGTTCAAACCTAACCTAACCAACTGATTTCGATCTGGGTGGCTGATTACTTTTATTCCACATTTTATTGGCGCTTCGGCGGCCGCTACCGCGGCACGCTCGCTACGCTCGCTCGCCTCGCGCGTTAGTGGTCACTGTTCAAACCTAACCTAACCAACTGATTTCGATCTGGGTGGATACAACCGAAGTTGTTTCTGTTTTACAATATTTATAAACGTTCGAAAACATTATTATTCGGAAGTGGAAGTATTATGATTCTATATTATTATGACACATATGTTTATAACGATTAAAATTGGGGATTACAATATTAGGTAACATAAATTTATGGATTAGGAGCATAAGGATGAACAATACCTTATTAAAAAATATAGTTATGGGACCATAATATTATGGATTCCTATGTTTCGGAGACACTTGTTATTGATTGTGATTTACGGACAATCGATTTTCGGAGACGAAATGGGTTCCCACTTCATGAACTACCCGCAATAATTAGTAAAAGAAAATATACAAACAGGCTAGCGAATAACAAAGTTGGCATCATTTAGGCGGCCCCTAAACCTACAATAACATTGTACAATATTTTTATTGTACAATAAGATTGAAAAGCGCTCTGAATCCAAACGAGCATTTTATTGCACAATAATACGAACTGCACAATGTTTTCCTGTTCAGTCCGAGAATAGTTTTGATCCCGTGTGCACCGTGCGAAGCAACAATGTCCGAACAAGATTTAGCTGCAGCTGTAGAACTGTAATCCATAGCAATACTGACCCTACACGATGCAATGGAAAAATATTGTGCAATAAAAATTAAACTCGCTCAAACTTTCGTGCAATCATTGCGCAATCTTCACTATAAACCCTATACGGTCAATTATATTGCACAATTCGTTATATTGCGCAATATAATTGATCGTCTAGGGGCCGCCTTAGAAACATCTTAGAACTAGGTGATTGTCCTTTCACTTGTTTTTTTTTTGCGAACTATAGTGGCAATTCGGAGTATCGCAAAAGCGAAACTTAACTTACTAAAAATGTTGCCGTCCCTTTCATAGCGATGGGAATAAAAAGGATGGCATTAATTTTAGTTAGTTTAGTTTAGCTTTTGCGACACTCCGAATTGCCACTAATATCAACCTAATACTAGCGGGCCTAGCATGCGCGAACGACAAACCTACTCGCCGACAACAAGATTTTCTCACTCCCTCTAACATACTTTGTTAGAGCAGTTTGACCGTATTAGTTTCTTGTCTAGACACGTTCCGCATGTTAGGCCTACAGAATAAATAAATAAAATAAATGAATATAAAATAAATAAATATCCTTGGACATTCCACACAGCGTCATCTAGTCCAGATTGTAAGAGAAGTAGATTCAATGTTCAGATTTGATGTATGGTAGAGTGAAAGAAGAAAATGTACCGATTCCACATCGAGTGTGATATAGGGAGGGGAATGATAATTGACTTAAGCCCGTCACACACGTAGCTATAATATATATTACTATAAATTATAGCAAGACATAATTTTCTATACAAATATTCAAGTGACCGCACACTAATTATAGCTGCGTGTGCTATTTTTATAGAAAATATATCGTAAAATGCCTTGCTATAATTTATAATAATATATATTATAGCTACGTGTGTGACGGGCTTTATATTGTGTTTGGGTTTATAGGCCGACATGGCTGAGCGGTAAGTACCTTTGCTTTCGCCACGTCGAATTTAGCTCAACAAAACTTGCTATTTGTTTGTCAGCGGATAATTTAATTACAATATTTTAATATTCTTGATTTGGGGTTAAGTTTCGGATAATTAAAGAACTTTCTAGGCCAAACAAAGTCAGACTCATTAAAATTATTTCGAAACTTGATTTTCTAGAATTCTGACTCTGAACGGAATCCTGCAAAATTGATGAAATTTATTGGAATTCTGCTTACTAATGGATGTTTTGTACTAAGCCCATATTCAAATCATATTCATTACTAATTTAGCTTGAATTTTCACAAGCATAATTCAATCATACTTTGTAGGTACCTATGTCATGACCATGTCAATGATAAAACTATTATTTATTAAATAGAACCTTAGACAAACTTCCTCAGAAAGAAAGAAAGAAAAAAAGAAAAATCGTTTATTCTGGTAGGACCTTAAGATCACTTCAGTTTCGTCTTACATGCTAGGTGAATATAGTGCTTGTTCCAACGCGACTCCCAGGGAACCAGGGAAAGAATCAGGCAAGAACCCGGTGGTGTAGGCCTAGCTTTTTTTTAAAAGCGATCCCTTAACAATCTAAAAAGGGAAGCTTCAGTGGAAAGCCAGTCAAACAAAATAAGGCATGTCAAAGCAAGTAATTGTAAAATTTATAAGATATTAACACCATAACAAGAAGTTGTCCAGCATCACACGCTGCACTTGGCTGACTTAAGTGGTACCTACTTATCGAGTTGTCAAAACTGTTACTCCAGACTTGTTAAGATATCAAATGACCTAGTATTGGTTAGGGAAATACGAATTTATTGCCACTACACTATATTTCCAATTTACTTCATATTCGTTTTGTGGGTTTCTTCACCTTGTTAATAATTGGAAGAACTTCAAACAACCTCTTTCCTTATCGTCGAGTATCGGAAGTTTAACAATACAATTGATAAATTCATACTTATCATCATTCAAACACAGGAAAACAGTCTTCATGGAACTATGAATAGAGCATAATTTCTTGAATCAAATATCGTTATGATTGATACGATCGAAGTGGCAAAGGTGTTGTATTACGGCATTCGATCACAAAGCGAGTAACTTCACAGTAATCGGTGACTGCGATCGGTTTTCAATCTATTGGAGGCGAGCACTTGTAACTACAAACAATATTTCCTGACCTGGATTACACTTATTGGAAATCAAGTGTACCACCAAAGTCATGTATTTTGAACTACATAGCTCTGCTGCCTTAGACAAGTTATTGTATATCATCGTAAACGCTAACGTATCGTAACGTAAGAGAAAATGAAAATGAAATTAAATGAAATATGATCACGACTATCCAAGGACGTATCCAAGGAGCGGTAGACATTTCTTTCAGATCTTTTTTAGGCAATTTTTAGATCCTTTTTTTTGAAGATGTCTAAGGGGGTATTCAGAGGTATGTCCAAATGTATATTTATTACATGTCCACATCTTGCAGAAGTTAACTTTTCCAGACGTGACAGGTTGCAAGCCCATCGACGCTATTAGAGAGCTAACTGGTTTCCTCACGATGTTTTCCTTCACCGTTAAACGCGCATATAAATTTTTCGATGCGAAAAGTTAATTGATGCACGAGAGAAAATGTGTGAATGGTAATCCCACTGATATTATAAACGCCAAAGTTTGTAAGTATGGATGGATGGATGTTTGTTACTCTTTCACGCGAAAACTACTGAATGGATTTGGCTGAAACTTGGAACATACATAGTTTATGACCGGGAATAACACATAAGCTATTTTTAATCACGGTATTCCCACAGGAATGGGAACTACCGCGGGTAACACCGCGGGGCGTAGCTAGTTGAATAAACGTACGATAAGTCACGCAGTCAGATATGCCCATCGCAAGTCTCAAGTAAAGATGAGCTGCTGCCCTAGCCATGTTACATTTCGACAATCGCTTTCGATTAGAAACTAAAAAAAATGTATAGGAATTGACATTCGATGACGAAAACTCGAGCGATCAGAAATGTCAAATCAAAGGTGTAGCGATGATAGAAAGAGAATAGATACGAAACATTTGTCACTTGTCTACGCGCCCAGGGCACTTAGCTAAGCGAAATAATGTAATCCAGTGATTAAGGAATGTTGAGAAGAGCTATGTTTTACTGTGTAGTGTAACTTGTGAGCAGAAGATGAATTGGATTACCACAATTACCCGAGTAAGTTACCCAGCAGTTTGCGAAGGCGGATCTCGTATGATGAAGATGCTGCACCAGTCGTGTTATGTTATTTCATAAATGTACTCGAAGTTACTCCTAAGAATTATACTTATACTAGCTGCGCCTCTGAAGGAAAGATAGAAAGAAAAATCATTTATTCTTGTAGGACCTCAAGGATCACTTAAGTTTCGCTTTACATGCTAGGTGATTCTAATGCCTCGCGGTGTTACCCGCGGTTGTTCCCGTTCCCGTTTGAATACCGGGATCAAAAGTAGCCTTGTGTTATTTCCAGTCATAACCTATGTATATTCCAAGTTTCAGCCAAATCCGTTCAGTAATTTTCGTGTGAAAAAGTAACAAACATCCATCCATACTTACAAGTTTCGCGTTTATAATTTAGTAGGATAATTAGAAGTGACTTCGAGTACATTTATGATGTCATCCGACTTTCTGTCTGGTTGTCTACCTTAAGTTGTGAATCTCTGGGCCTTTACTTGGACCTCTGGGACTTTACACTTTTATAATAATTCCTTCAGATAAAGATAGACTAACTAAATAAACAACGGGCTTACAATATTGTAGGAAGAAAACCGATGCTACAGGCGATCTAATCGATGACTGAGATTGGCGATCGGTTTTCAATCTTCCTGCTACCACAAGGAGATTGAGGAAACCATTAAACTTTGTTCTATGAAGTGCTTGTAGCAGGTGCGTTCTGAGCACTGTAATTAAGATCATATTAAGCTTACTGTAGAGTACATTGTCCTGTACGGCCGGCTAAGGTGAGAGGATGGGTTAGGTGCTGGGCAAGCCTACATCTCCACAATATCACATGCTCTACAGTGTCGTCAATGTCTTCATTTAGAATGAAATACCTAAGTGTGGTTTAACACTATCATCATCATCATCATCATCAGCCACTTTTAACCCACTGCTGGGCATAGGCCAGCAGTGGGTTAAAGGATGCCATCCTTTTTATTCCCATCGCTATGAAAGGGACGGCAACATTTTTGGTTAGTTTTAGCTTTTGCGATACTCCAAATTGCCACTACTAGTTACTTATAAGTGTATTAAATTTAACATTAAATAAAAGTCTATGCAGTGATTTTTATTTCGTAACGTGGTGAACTGAGATAAATAAGGTAAAGTGGCATCTACACGATGCAAAGATTATTGCCTGTTGCATGCAATTAAATTGACTGACATCATGACTTGCATGATCTAAACAACAGTTGCTTACAATTATTGAACGTCAATTAAGTGCGCGTAATTATTGCATTTAACTATTGCTCTGGTACGTACAAAAAAATGGCATCGTAAATGGTACTGTAGTTATATTCTTTAGTATCATTCCTCCATTCGACATAGATTCACAAGATATAAAGTTACGTATCGAATCCAATCGCATATCGTATTTCATTCGAAATAATCCAGAATAATAAAACCAATGACCCGACTTCGTACGGTTTCCGTATATTAGCGATCTAGTACAATACATAAAAGGAGTTATGTCTGATTGTCACTTTAGTATAAAGCTTCGTCTATTCTCATTGGTCGGTACATTTAGAAGTTTATGATATACGAGCATAGAGAAAGCAATATAGAGCTAGAAGCTACCACATTCTTGTGAAAAAGAGACAAAGCATAATATTTTGGTCCCTATTCGCGTATCGCCTTTTTCTATGGCCGGAACATCTATGTTCAAAATTTTGTACCAATTGTATTTTTTGTCCCTCTCGCAATTTATAGAAAGCTGCATGTTCCTTCTCAGTCACACAAAATAATGAAGATTACTACAATATTCTTGTGAAGAAAAGGTACAAAGCATAAATATTTTGTTTTTTATCGCGTGCTGTCCCTTTCTAATGGTCGGAACATCTTTTTTCTAAATTTTGTACTACGAAACCCTCACTGCATTTTTTGTCCCTCTCGGCAGCATGCTGGCTGTCAGTCTAGATACTATTCTAGGTCCATGCATATGACTGTCGACTGGTAACGGTTTTCACAGAGTTTTTAGTATCAGTTACTATTGTGATCTTGATAACTTTTATGTTTTAGTTTAAATTAAATTGGATCCAATTGACGAGTATTCAGTCTTTTATTGTTATTTTCTGTTTAGCTTTTCAAGTACCTATTTCTCTTTTTATTTGTACTCAGTATTGGCCACGTGTTCTAAACCTGCACGTCTTGAAATCATTTGTGAAACTACAGAACAGTGCATACAGTTATTTTACAAGTACGAATGTATTTTATTATACAGGCTGAGAGACATTGATTCATATAAATACAGGCTGTGTTTTTATGTTTCTTATACTAGTATCTAGCCCACCATTTTTGCTTGCATATTAGCTACCTAGCCAAAAAGTAGCTTTAGTGTTATTACTGATCATAGTTCCAGCAAAATCCGCTTAGTTGATTTGCGTGGAACAGTAACAAATATTCACCCATCTTCATCCATTCATCCTTACCATTACTTTGTTTTAGTATGTGTCAAGAGTTACTTTTTGTTTACAGTCAAAGTCGGATGAGTTTTCCAGCATATGATACATCTAAATCAAATTACAGAGGCGGTAAATCTAAATCCAAATGCCGTCTCTTTCACTCACGGTAGATAGGAGTTAAGGCGGTCGTACATTGGTGTTAGGTGTTAGGTAGTTTACACTCTGTACACATTTAATTTACACTTTGTAAAGTTACAAATTCATTAAATAAACAGGCTCAGGTCAGACGTTTACAAATATCAGATTGAATTAAATTTTGAAAGGGATTCGAGATACAGTTTTAGAAAACTTGCAACAGATTGTGAAGAGGAAGTTGGCGAGGGTTTTTGTCCAGCAGTGGGACAGTTTACGATTTTTTATTCTAATGTGTCCAACTGCTGTTTAAAGGATTCCCCCAAAATGTACTAATAAATTTTAATAGAGGAGTATTAAGGACTCTTGTAGAAGAACACATAAAAGTAAAGACTACTGAAATACATTGTAATCTTAGCTTTAAGAGTGTCCAGGTCACAGTCAATTTGAAGTGGGCTGTAAAATGAAAGAGCACTAGTGGCGTTTGAATCAAAGCAACTCCACAGACAATTGTCCTTTTGCCTTTACATTCTGGCAACAACCCAAACCGAGAACCACACCAACTGGTTTCAACTGGCTTGAACTTGTTGTCTTAACCGAAACCTCTTGCATCGTCACCAACTTCTGCCACCTGTGAGAACTTACTGTTATGAAATTGCTTTGAAAATTAGTCAAACAATAAATTTCAATTTACAAGTGACATGTGTTTTGTATCTATTCTCTTTCTATTATCGCTATAATCTTTGATTTGACATTTTATTATGATCGCTCTGACTGAGTTTATTTTTTTAGTTTATACCAAAGACGATTAATATCTAGAAGACAGACAAAGGCCATACACAAAATCGTAACCCTGATCCCGCAGTACCAGATAGCCTGGAAACTTTAAAACATCAATTTTATCCAAGAAATTTCAATACTTAGTAGTAGCAAAGACGATTAATATCTAGAAGACAGACAAAGGCCATACACAAAATCGTAACCCTAAAAAATAGCCTGAAAGCTCTAAAACATCAATTTTATCCAAGAAATTTCAATTACTTTCTAGTTAAAAATGTTTAAATATTGAATATTGTTGCTACCTACTACTAAGTATTGAAATTTCTTGAATAAAATTGATGTTTTAAAGTTTTCAGGCTATCTGGTACTGCGGGATCGGGTTACGATTTTGTGTATGGCCTTTGTCTGTCTTCTAGATATTAATCGTCTTTGGTAGTAGGTAGCAACAATATTCAATATAAAAAAAATTTTAGGTAATAATTTTAACTAGAAAGTAATTGAAATTTCTTGGATAAAATTGATGTCTTAAAGTTTCCAGGCTATCTAGGCTATATAGGTAAGGGTTACGATTTTGTGTATGGCCTTTGTCTGTCTTCTAGATAGAAGAAGAAGAAGTAAATAAGTTTATTCAGCTAAAAATTTTATAACTAACAGAGATAAAAAAACTAAATTGAAACTAAAAAAAGAAATAAAATAAAAAATATTAGCTGAAACGGCAACAACTCAGCCTATTTGCCTAGATCCTGAGATCAGGCGCTGTTTTTCAGTGTCGCCCAGGAGGGAGGGAGGGGGGGGGAGATAGATATTAATCGTCTTTAGTTTATAGGTACTCTGAAGCGATTGTAGAAATGTGACATGGCTAGGGCAGCAGAGGGCCTAGCCAACCGGCATTCCCTATGAAGCGATTCGATTTCTATCATCGCTACACCACCTTTGATTTGACATTTCTGATCGCTCGAGTTTTCGTCATCGAATGTCAATTCCTATACATTTTTTTTAGTTTCTAATCGAAAGCGATTGTCGAAATGTAACATGGCTAGGGCCTCAGGTATTACTATAGTTAATATCCGAATAAAGCAGTAACATCGTTCGCTGCAAAAATTCATCTCAACTGTAGCTCCCGTGTGATTTTGTGTTAAAGCAATTTCGTATGAAGCTTATCTTACACATAGTCGTTTTTACGTGCGCTTTGGCGAATTTGAATTTTATGAAGGCTCTATACGGCAATGAGCTGAGCCGTTATAAGTGTATTGGGGTTTATGCGCCGTTTATGGCCCTGGCCAGGCTTTCTGCCACGATTATGGGGGAATGCGACTCTCTTACTGATACAATTGCTTTAATGTTTTGAATGAAACAAAATTGAACAGAATCTAGGCATGTTCAATTGTCGGTTGTGCTTTAAAAGTCGTTTAACCGGTGATGTGAATGACGGTTGAATTTAGGCGGTCTTAAAACTGCGTCACCTAGGCTGGCCACTAGCTCATACGCACATACTTTTTTCCATCCCGCTCGGGCTCAAGATTATACTCTTAAACTTGGAGAATCTTGAAGATAAAACTGAAACTATAAAAGATAGAGGGAAAATTGTTAAATTGTTTGCAAACATTAACTTTGATTACCGTCAGCTTTTCTTATTCTTATTTCTTTTCCGTTTCTTTTTTTTCAAACAATAAAATGCAAAATTACATGAAATTAAATTCGATCCACATTAAAATATTTTTATCAAAGACTCTTTTTTACGCAAATTAATAATTAATTATTAATAATTTTTAACCAAAAAATTTACAATGTCAAAACGAAGAAAATTAAATGCGTTGACAAAAAAAAAGATTAAATGGGTTTGAAGACATTTTCCTTCTTCGACATCTTCTTTGTTTTCGGATTTCCTCATTTAATCCCAGTTAAAAAAAAATACCCTGTTTAGGACGTTTTTTATGTGATCCTTGAGGTCCTACTGTAATAAATGTTTTTTTCTTTCATTTTAATTTTCACTTGTTAATGAAACATATTAATGAAAATAATCCAATGTGCGACGAGCCTATCTACGAGTATAAACGCAATATTCAATCAGGGCGGAAGCCACACGAGCGCGACCGCGACGCGTGGCGGAGGCTTTAGATCACGCACCCGCCGCGTCTGATTGAACTGATTGAAGCCTTATCACGCACTTGTATCAATCACTGATTTACTTCCAATAATGTCAATAGATATATCATCCCCATCTATATTACTTATCTACAAATCTCTCACTATGAAATGAAGCGCTCGTGGCGAAGCTTGCTGAGACGTTCTTGATAGATCGTTAAAGCTAAGCAACGTTCTCAGCGGTCACAACTTGGATGTATAACCGCAAGTGGCAGTAAACAGCTGAGCAAGAAAACCTTTTGGTACCGGATTATTTATTTAATAATTATATATTTATTTAAAAAAAATCCTTTTCGGTAAAAGGATTTTTTTTGAATAAATAAATACATAATAAACATAGAAAACAGACCTCTCGAGATAAATTTTTGCAGATTTAACAAACTTTGCACCGCGGTGGTACTGAACCTGCAACATTCAACATCGCTTTCGCTTACATAACTGTGCCACAGAGGTCATACTTTCACTCGATGTCTATAAAAGTTGAAATCCGTATACTTCTACATTGCAAAGACCGTAGTTTCTTCTACACGTTAATTAAAATTTAAAATAACCAAAATGCACAAATGAAGCAACCATAATTCGAAAATACTGTTTCCATGTATTTCTCAATATTAAATTATAGATTGACAATACACAAATAAATAAAAACTATATTTTTAATTATTTTGTATCCACTAATTGAGAAGAGACGTGAATACTATGTCGAGTACATAGTATTCACATTGTAGATATTAATTGAAACATAAAAATGTTAGCCAAATTAATAAAATGGTTGTGACATTTACATTTGAAAATGGCCGTTTGAATACCCCAAAAAATTCCACTAGCATTTTAAATAGCACAAATGATATTTCGAAATTTAAAAAGCTGTTGCATCCTGGCTTTCATAGAGTGCGCTTCGCTGACCCGGAGCGCAAATTGCAGCTGGTACAGCCTTTTTAAAACAGCTGATACACTTGAATAACATAAATACAATAATTAATAGAAGTTGATGCAAATTTTGGTTCAAAACTTACTTTAAAATGTATGTTATCCGAAGAGACTAAACCAGCCATCCGACTTCAGGATTGGCTACTAGTTAATACGAATTTTTTGTACTAATTATACATTTTAGTGGAATTACAAAATAAATTATAAAGAGTACAGAAGACACACATCGCGAAAACATTTATTTAAATCGATTCTTACTGTGACGCAACAAAGTGCAATTCAGCTCGCAAAAGCGCCTCGTGTTGTAAATCGTGCCATCTTATTTATACAAAGTTATCCATAGTAGTTCTAGGTGACACTATAGTATTATATTATCTGTGGTGACGCCTAATCAAGCCACCCAGCCGCTTGGGGTCGGCGCGAAATTTTTCTACATAAAAGAAGAGCGGGATAGGCCAGGGTGGTTATTTTTCCGCAAAATACAATACGATAACGCGGGCTGCATATTCGCGTTACGTTTTGTTGCGAATCACTTGGTGGAGTAGACCAAACCAGCCATCCTGCCTTCACAATGCAGCCAATGTTTCCGAACGCCATCCACAAAAGAATACATAAAATAATAAGTGTTGTGGTTCGTTAGCGAGAATAATTAAAACAGTGTTCTGTTCGGGCACCACGGCCGCGGGTCACGGTTGTATTTATTAACTGAGAATTACAGATACGTATTGATAAATCGAATGCTCTTGCTCTTTTATTGAATATCTGTAATTGGGAGCGATGACGCTGGATGTAAGCTGGCAGCGAGTATTCAATAGCCTTCGGTTATTAATTGTAACACTATTATTTACATTATTTAATATGATTTACTGTTACGGGACTTGGCTGTTCACATAATAGGGATGTGCAACGTTTTGCATTTTCTTTCAAATCTCTACAATAATAATCTAATAGTAATTAGTAATCATCTCATAAAATATTAGCGATACCGACTATCTGCAGTACGCGCATCATTATGATGCTTCTTATGTCCAAAAGCTCCTTATGAGTGCGAGCGAGATAGACTGATATCAATGATTTATGGCCTGACGACTCAGTTCTTAACAAATACAAGTTAATACAAATACAAATTGTTTATTATTTCTCTCACAAAT
The DNA here is from genome assembly GCA_963582015.1 of Xanthorhoe designata. Taxonomy (NCBI): domain Eukaryota; kingdom Metazoa; phylum Arthropoda; class Insecta; order Lepidoptera; family Geometridae; genus Xanthorhoe; species Xanthorhoe designata. Next base: position 11,064,189 of record OY757047.1, on the reverse strand, counting down.
CACAATACAAAAATAAAAATATAAAGTAATTTTAAATATAAGTACAGTAAAAAAAATAATGATAAATTGAAACAATCGTAGGTTAGAAGTATAATGATTTTTTGTAGATTAAATAAAAAAGCAGTAAAATCAGCGGTAATTTCTTTGAACCAACACAGAAGCAATGAAGACAAACATTATTTGTTGCGTCGTAACACTGTCAATTCTGTTCAATTGAGTGCATTATAACATTATGAGACACGTCACACAAGTCAAGAAATTACTTGTAAAATATCGCTATGCCATATCCTATTACTGTCAAGATTTTTTTATCTTTACCAACTCGAACTTAGTTTCATAATTTAATTCCTAAATAATATAGTACTTTAAACAAAGTTTTCAATAATATTGACAGCTATTAATACACGCTGAGTGGCGACCTATTTTGTGTTTAAGTTATTTTATGTTTTGTTCTATTTTATTATATCATAAAATAAACTTTTTTCTATTCTATTCTATTCTATTCTATTCTATTCTATTCTATTCTATTCTATTCTATTCTATTCTAATAGTTAATGTTACCAAAGACGATGAAGACATGTTACTGTTACTTAGCAATTATGAAAGCCGCATAAACGTAAAAAGCAATGGTAACCTTTAGATCACTTGTTTTCATAATACACTCGTATCAATGAAAAGAGCTTGCGATACATTCGAAGTTGAAAGTAAAAACCCTTTAAGTCAATGATCAATGGGAGAACGTTAAAACTTCTCGGAAATCTTGCACCAAGCTGGCTGTACCCCTAGAATCGGACAAGTGATATTGAAATCGTATTTATAACGAACGTCTAACGATCTCCAATTATTCTCAGAAATAGCAGCTATCATTGGAACAATAAAAGTTAAAGTTTTTAATTCAAAATGCATTTTCTTTACTCTTCTTTGTGGTAGAGCCGTGTTAGACGAATGGGTAAGTATTAGTACCTCGACTTTTGTTTTGAAGGTCAGACCAGTGGGCTATTATTTGAGCTGTCGTGATGATGATGACATTCATACCCAACAATTACGTATAAACCCTTTATCACAATATTCGGTTACCGAAAACCTTCAGATAAAACACATTATGTTCAAACCTCGCGGATAATCCTTTTTATTCCGGAAGATTTAAAACGTCTCTTTGAAAACTTCCAAAAAAGATAAATCATTTACACAGAAACTTAATAATTCAGCCGTTATGTCTCACGCAGACTCGCTCTTATCCCCTTTTAATTCGAATACCTTATTTCTGCTTCACGCCGGTTGGCTCCTTTATATACTTTGAACCTACACAGACCGTTTGTAGAATATTACGCTTGTCTCATTTTATTTTGTCCTAGACCGAAAATTGAAGATTATTTTAAACAAAAAAAAGAAATAACAGAAGCCACTGCTAATAATCTGCATTCGAAAAACTGGCTGTTAGATTCCCAAATTCAAAATCATAATTTTTTAATCCAAAATTTACAAATGACGTCAATATCATTTATAGATTATTTAACTACGCTCCGTTTCGATGCAAGAATGTAATTCAAAAGCACGATTGCCAATCCAATTTAGATTGCCGGTTGCATTTGTCGGTGCGTTCAATCGTGCACACAAACTCAGCATTGTATGTTGTGTAATTCGGAGAACACGAAATGGGACGGCAGTCTTTTGTGCCAGTGTCGAGTTTCGGGCTGGAGTCGCTTTGTTCCATCTGATACGCTTGGCTTTCTGTGGACCCTTAGCGTAACGGTCATCTGTTTTTGACGATATCTCTACCTCTACTAACAATGTTGAATATAAAGTTTTGCATCGATTGAGGAGTCCGTTATTGTGGTTTTATAGTCTGTGGAGAAATTTTCTTATGCTGTAATTTTCAGTTTTACTTTCAGATAGATATATCTATTAAATATTTTAAGGTTGTAGCTTCATTTATTCTTAAAATACAAATGAAAACTAAACATTATGATTTGTATTGTGTAATATTTTGTAATCAGACAGTTATAACATGAATTTCAGCTATCTGTCAACGCATAAACTACAAGCAATCATTCGAACGGTCCAATTTACGAAGATCAATAGCCATTACCGCAGAGCTATATAATTTATCGCATTAAAACGACACAAAACCGCAATGAGACCGCGCGCCGCGGGAAACACGTAGGTGCCGTACATTACTGACCCATCGACAAGTTAAACGACATTGCTGCAGCAAATTAGACCTTAATGCCACGGATTGGAGGACATTATAGGAAATCTTCCAATAATGTTTGACTTTTCATTGTTTATTGCGGAAGGCAAAGTATTATCATCAGTTGAAGTACTATGCGGGAATCACCCCTTTTATTTTATCAAAGCATTTTAACTGTGAGCAAATTCTAAAGAAAAAATCTTAAAAGTGATAGGGAATTTAGAAGGCCGACTAAAGGCCTCCATTAAAGCTGAACATAATATTCCGAAACACGGAAGCGATCAGCTGGTAATACCTTCATCAAATCTATTTAAATTACACAAATAAAATGAATAAAACAAAAAGCTATAAATATATAAACTTACAAACTAATACCAATATTATTTTGACAATAGAAACCAAAATCTCACGGGTACTTTAGCCAAATCGGCCGTGCCAATTATGTAAACATACTGTCACTCATAAAACTGAATTGCTTCTTAGGAGTTGGTTTTTTGACCGAGTTCATAGTAATTTATATTGTAGAGACTAGAGAGTGGTCACAAATCTCTAATAATTGAGAAATATGTAAAAAATCTAGTTATTTTGAGGTTAAGTATTGACAGTTTGCTTAAAAAATTAGCACGTTGAATTTGGCTGAAGTTTAGATTAAACCCAGATCATATGATAATAGATGACCCACCCTCAGCAAGCTCTCACGTCAAGCGCCCTTCGTATGCAAATGCAGTAAGTGCAGTCCGTGGTACATTCGAGTGCTCCTACTGACTGGTACGAGTATATACTGTGCATATCGCATTGCGACACTTCACTGTAAGGCTGTGTCCACAGTAGGCAAACTGTTGGCCGACTGAGTTTGCGGCGTATCAGTTTAGTACGCCCTTCCATATGTTTGGAGTGTCCACAGTTTGCTAGTTTTGCGCTCACTTTACGCAGTTTGCAGCGTTACGCGCGCCGACTGTCTCAGTTAGTGGCCGACTCACAGCAAAACCGGTTCCAGTCGGCGGCGACAATATGGTTGATATGGCGAAAATTGATCTGAGTTTGCAGCTAACTCAAATTTCAGTTTTCTACAAATTTGCGGCTCACTCAGTCGGCCGCTCACAGTTTGCCTACTGGGGACACAGCCTAATTTTGGAAGAGACGTACAGATATTTATTACGCAGACGAGTCTATCGGCGATAATGGTTGTAACATTTAATGGGGTGAAATATGAAATGCTAACATTGTATTTTTTTAACATGATTACACAAGGTCACAAGGTCGGGTAACCCTTTATTTTGTAGTCAGTCAGTAAAGGTTAAGGACAATCGTTGTTTTAATAATTAAACTTTTATGTTTGAAAAAAGTAAGGTTAGACCAAAAAATAGTATTTGTAAATAAAACCAAGTTGATCTTAATCGACTCTATTTTCCACCAGCAACCATTTTCCCGAAGTAACTTCTGCAATGAAAATACGAGTATACACTAGGTATGTTTAAAATACTTGTATTTCGGTACCCATACTGACCCGGAATTTTCCTATACATTGAAAATCTGTCTGACTGTTTGGTAAAAAAATATAATTATTGAAGTCGCGAAAAATCAAAACAAAAACGTGACATTTTTCATTTTATAGAAAGAAAAATCCCTGATCTCTGCCTACTCGATTGAATGGAAGCGTGAAAATGAATGTAAAAGTGTATAGTTATCAAAAATAGATTCTTAATGCAAAGTGCATGTTCCATCACCTTTGTTATTCATAGCCATATTTCTATTTTAAGCAGACTAGTCTGCTTAAAATAGAAATCTCTAGAAAAGTTCCCATACTTTATCTAAGAAAATTTCAACGCACAAAGAAGGTCGTCATATTCAAACAAAGTTTAGAAGGAATGCAACTTTGAATGCAGAATGAGTAAGTGACGATTTAGAGCTAATTAAACTACATATAATACAAATGAAATATAATCGCGACTGATTCTTACAGTCCTATTCATAAAGTTTTGTCAATTTAATTAGAATTTTATTTGAAGGAATAGACGTTTGATTTTCGACTCCGATAAAAAATACGGAGTTGTTGAGGATCTTCGGAACTATGAACAAAAATGCACCTCGAGAATGCAGAAAATTACTTACGAAATTGAAGATTGAAATGAAAAAACAAAATGAAATATGATCACGACTGTATCCCGGGAGCGGTAGACATTTCTTTCAGATCATTAGGCAATTTTTAAATCTTTTCGAAGATGTCTAAGGGGGTAGTCAGAGGTATATCCAAATACATACATATTTGGTACAAGCCCACTTTTTGCAGAAGTTAACTTTTCCATACGTGACAGGTTGCAAGCCCATCGACGCTATTAGAGAGCTAACTGGTTTCCTCACGATGTTTTGAAGATGGATATATAAAATGTTTAATTTCGCTACTTGTTTTAAACAGGCTGTAAAACTAGTCACATATTTAAAGCGACCAAGACTTAAGTTCTCAGCACCGTCTCGCCTATTTTAAGGCCCCTCACCTGGGCCCTCAAAATTACCGGTTGAGTTACGGCGGCAGTTAAGACGTTTGTTTAAATATTCATCCGGAAGAAGCTTATTTACCGGTTTAAGGCCGGACGGTAGAGTTGACACGATCAAAGAGCCGGATAGTCTGCGGTGATTCAAAAAAAAAAATTCTGTTTAAATATGTATTTTAAAATCTAATTATTTCACAATTAATTAGTGCGTGTCATGGTGTGATTCTTGGTGTAAAAATACTATTAACCGGACATTTCTATAGCTTTTACATTTCTATTCTATATTGTCATGTGACGCTACTTTTTAAAATTGCGTTTTGACGTGTATTTTTAAAAAGCATTCATATTTTTAATATTTTACTACACTGATACACAGGGATATTTATTTATTTTATTTTATTTTACTACACTGAAGTCTGTTGTGTACATTTTTGACGTTTTCACTCGTCTGTTACCAATTAGTCTGCTACAAACCTGTCCGTTGTGTATTTTTAATGATTTCGTTGTAAAAAATACATTTAGATATATTTAAAGTATATAGTAGTGACAATTCGGAGTATCGCAAAAGCTAAACATAACTAACTAAAAATGTTGCCGTCCCTTTCATAGCGATGGAAATAAAAAGGATGGCATTAATTTTAGTTAGTTTAGTTTAGCTTTTGCGACTTTGAATTGCCACTAGTGACTCATCTTACAGTTCACATTTTGCTAAAATATTGTAGGTACTTCATAATAATTTAAACGCCTCTTCCCCATGGGGGAATGTGTTATGTTAAAACGCAATTTCAAACAAAATAGCGCCTTAATACAATAAAAAACATTCCAAATTCAAATAACCGGACCCCTAAACTAGCTATAGAAATGTCCGGTACCGTGGCGCCCCCATCGCCGGAATTTACGCGGCAAATAGAATTAAAGGTTGCGATACCAAGTTTTGGGCGAAACCTTAATAAACTACTCTCTGTGCGTCGTGGAACTTTTAAATTGTATTTTAAACAAGATATTTTATTTGACTATCTACAAATAAGGGACATTTTCATTTCAACTGACTTCAAAAAAGGAGATTCTTTGTTCCACACGTATTTTTTTTTATTCTTATTATATTATTATATTATTATATTCACTGATTATTCCTTCAAATAGTGAACCGTTTTCGTTTTTTTTGTTTCGAGTGAGTGAGGTGGTTCCATAAAATCAAAGACGATTAATATCTAGAAGACAGACAAAGGCCATACACAAAATCGTAACCCGATCCCGCAGTACCAGATAGCCTGGAAACTTTAAAACATCAATTTTATCCAAGAAATTTCAATACTTAGTAGTAGGTAGCAACAATATTCAATATAAAAAACCATTTTAACTAGAAAGTAATTGAAATTTCTTGGATAAAATTGATGTTTTAAAGTTTCCAGGCTATCTGGTAGGGTTACGATTTTGTGTATGGCCTTTGTCTGTCTTCTAGATATTAATCGTCTTTGCATAAAATATAGAAAATCTGATGATAATAATAATAATCAAGAGTGCAGAAAGTTGCTCTCTTTATACAAAATTGAAGTCAGTTTTATAAAAATTATTTTTTTTCTACTGTAAAGGGCACAATGTGCGGAAATTCCGTTGCGGAACTAACGACGCGGCAGTGTTCCCGTTAATAGTTCAACTAAGATATTCAAAGTTAGACACATCCATTAAAGGTAATTGTGATGCACTTCAATGCGCTAAATTATTGCTTAATTTAAGCTGGAATTACACTGATAATGATGCTAATTTACTATATTAATCCTCGTATAATCAAAGACGATTAATATCTAGAAGACAGACAAAGGCCATACACAAAATCGTAACCCTAAAAAATAGCCTGAAAACTCTAAAACACCAACTTTATCCAAGAAATTTCAATTACTTTCTAGTTAAAAATGTTTAAATATTGAATATTGTTGCTACCTACTACTAAGTATTGAAATTTCTTGGATAAAATTGATGTTTTAAAGTTTTCAGGCTATCTGGTACTGCGGGATCGGGTTACGATTTTGTGTATGGCCTTTGTCTGTCTTCTAGATATTAATCGTCTTTGGTATAATATAGATATTACTGGATGTACTATGACTAGCAATTAAAAAACAAAAATGAATTAATTGATAATATATTATAAGGTTTTATGAATTTTTCGAAACGTAACATTGCACGGCCGGATTTGAACCATGACCTTCGGATCGAAAGTCGAGGAACTAACCCACTCAGCCATCACGTTTATTAATTTCGCTCCTTTTTCTTTCTTAAAAACTATAAATACTGATATTAGAGAGAGATATAGTTGGTTTGTTTGTTTGTATGTTTGGGGTAATCTCCGAAACTACTCATCCGATTTCAAAAATTCTTTCGCCGATGTGTAGCATGGACTTTCCCAATGAACATAGTCTATATTTTATCATGGTAGGTACCACTACAAAATTCAAAATTCAAAATTTATAAATATATAAAACTTATTATATAAAACTTAACACTCGGTTATGATAACCAGCACTATATTTGGTGAACTTTTAAAAACCCTCATAATAAACTCTGATTATCTTTCAAACAAGCCCGGCTAAGATCGAGTATTCCCCTCACCCCTAATGTAAACACATAATTAACTTTTTCAGTGTCGGTCAAACTTAATGGCCAATAAACCAAGTCGGGTCACGTGAAAGTTAATGTTATTTATAAGTAAAACTTGTTTACTTTGTCCTATTAATCTAAACAAGTTACGTAGGAGCTTGTAGAGTTTAAGTTTTAAAACCTTTTAATCTTAGACATTTTTTTTATTTACGACTACAAATTGTGATAATTATGAGTTGCGTCTTAGACGGCTTTCACCCACTGCGCCACCAGAGGTCGTTAATATATTATAATAGTATCAAAAATAATATAATTTGAATCATCATCATCATTGGCAGCTCGAAGCCCACTGCTGGGTATAAGCCTCCTCCCTCAAACGCCACTCTAATCGGCCCTTTGCCGTTCGCATAAAATATATAATATATAATTTGAATGTACCAATCTATATTTACACAAATATGCTATAATGTCTCCTCGCCCGTGTATCGCTCGCACCCGGAGGGTATCAGGGGTATCAGTAAGTAATTGCGAGGGGTATCCTACTTGCACTTAGCCCTACAACGCGTGGATTAGTTATTAGTGCACGGATAGATGGGGATACATTTATCCAGTAGGTATATACCGAACATTTATTATGAGTATAAGTATATTATTTACGCCTAAATGTTATATTCAAACGTGTTACTGTTGACATACTCACTAGGCTAAGCCTGTATCGAGGATACTTGATACGAAAAGTTATTTGGTTTCTGCTTAGTTCACCTAAGGGGGCATTTAACATTTTCTAATTATTTCTATTTCTATTTATTTTTATTATACTTTTTTGTTTGAATCAGTTGAGCTACCTAATAGATTAGGTACTTTTTGTAACGATAAGGTAGCTCGACTGTTTCTAATTGTATTTTGTACAGTTATGTATAAAATACAATTAGAACCATAATTATAATATGTTGTAGTTTAGTTTCTGTAATGAAATGTACTCTTAATTTTTTATTATCATTTCAAATAAAGATTGTAAACATTCGTAATTAAAGGTTATTTTAGCTTGTGAGTTTTGTAAATGACAAACGTAGAGTCAGGTGCATGCAATTACGGTTTTTCTGTACTTTGAGAAAACGAGAAAAAACAAGCTGATTTCATTCTGTGGATATTTTAGTTAAAATCTTTGTTTGCAGTGAATTCGGTTTAATTGGTATTTTTAATTGAAACGACGGAGTTGCAGCAACTATAGTTTAAAAATAGTGGATTTTATTCTTCTCTAGATTTAAGAAAGGAAAGTACTACTAGGAAAGTACTCGTTCGTTCGTTCGTATTAGCCACTTGCTCTGGTGACGGAGTTTTTAGGCCGCCTAAAGGCCTCCGTCATGGCTTAACGACTTTAAAAGCCGGGACCAACAATTTTAGGAAAGTACTAGGAAAGTAGTAAATCGTATCACCAAAAACAAAGATTCTCTAAATCCTTTAGACATTTTTTTACGATCACACTGTATTTTCTGGTTGCGGAAGACATAGGGAGGCCCACACTCAGCAGTGGGATATTATTAGCTGTTATGATGATGATGACAAACACACTAGAATAGCATAATTTTATCAGATAAAATTACGTATTATCGTATGTTTAATATATTCTTATTGCTTTTATCTGTTACGTACATACTTATGTATTTATTCATATTGTATAACTTCATCGTTTTCACTGTTAATGCTAGTATAGAATATAATCGCGAGAACCTTTAATTGGCTTCCTCTAGCTAAGGCGCGGGACAGACAGAATGATGAGGCTCGTCGCTCGTCGAAAAGACGTAAGGCGAAGACGCGGCGCGGACAGGGCGGAGACGTGACACGGACGCGACTTTTTGAAACACACAGAAGAGACGGGGCGCGGACGCGAAGCAGTGCGAGCGTGCGTTACGCGCCCGGCAGGCATGCCACCCCGCGCCCCGTCCTCACCCCCGCCACGTCTCTTCTGTGTGTTTTGAACAAAAGGTGCAGAAGTAAAAGCGTCGCGCCCGCGCCCCGTCTCTTCTGTATGTTTTGCGTCGTGACGCTTCTATACATTTTGTATGAAAGGGACGCGGAAGAGACAAAATCTGCGCCCCGTCCTCGCCTTACGTCTTTTCTGTCTGTCCCGCGCCTAATACATTGTTATTCTAATTTAAGAAAGCTGTTGGATCTCCAATAAATAAATAAATGACCGAGACTCCAACTAAACGACCCAAAATGACCTTGTTGGTTTCGATTTTCGATTCAATAAACCGATCCCTTCAGAGAGTACAATTATATCTGATGACGTCATCTGCAAACTGGTAAACAAGGGGCGAATTCCCAAATAAATTATTTAAATTCTATTACGACAAAATACCTAAAATACCCCAACCTTTTGACGATGGAAGTAAAAAACAAAGAAAATTATTAATTAAGAGTGCCCCTTGTAAATTAATAAAACGAAAAGGTTTGAGAGGCTTTGAGAAAGGCTTCAACTTCCGAAGCAATCGGTCCGAAGTTAATGAATTTGTTTGAAACCGTTACCGAATTCTTGGATATGGAACTATTTATGAAAACATGCGTTCAACAATTTTAGTTTATGTTTTGAAATGCAAAAAATCAGACCTCAAACAGTGATTTCTATTTACAGTAATATCGTTTAAGATGGTTGTATGCGTCAAATCATGACCAAGACTCCAAGATAAGCGTCAAACTAGCGCCGCCGCTTATTTTATTTTATTACTACGTTGAAAAAAGGAAAATAAAAATATATATGATCACGACTGTATCCCAGGGAGCGGTAGATATTTCTTTCAGATCTTAATGCAATCTTTAGATCCTTTTGAAGATATCTAAGGGGGTAGTCAGAGGTATGTCCAATCCAAATACATATTTGGTACATGCCCACATCATAAGATAACTTTCCAAACAAAGGAATTTGAAAAAACTGAATGTACAGTTTGTGAAACCTATCATAAGCTTTTTTTTAATACCCGTGTACTAGTTTTATTTTGTATAGTTTAGGAGGAGTAGCGAAGTTGCACTTGGTGGCCACCAAACTCTGTTTTCGCTACTCTTCCTAATCAATATCTCCCGTTATCTTTTTTTTAATCCAACTGTGGGTGGAAATGGATTCAAAAAATGATGATGAGAGCTATTCCAAAATCTACCCATTTATGAGTCTCCTTTAAACTTGAAAAGTCCATTGATGGACTTTTCGTGTCGAAAAATTTATATGCACTTTAACACGAGCTTTAAACGGTGAAGGAAAACATCGTGAGGAAACCTGCGGCTAGTCAGCCCCACACGTATTTACCATTGCCTTACCGTGGATATGAACGGCTAAGCTGAGAGGATGGTGTAGGTGCTGGGCAAGTCTCCATCTCAACAATGTCCCAGGCACTACAGTGTCCCGTTAAGTGTAAGCAAAGCTTGCCTCCTGACTCTGTATAAATCATCTAGTAAAGATGTAAAGAGACTATGTAACACAAGCATTAAAATGCTTAGCTTGGGATTAAATGCCGCTGTGTGGAATGTCCAGGGATATTTATTTATATATTTATTTATTTATTATGTAAAGGCCTAAGTTTATTTTTTTAAACTTGAATCTCATACAATATTGCCCAAGGGTAACAGAACACGTATATGCGATGTTAAAAGGCATTCAAAAGCGTTGCTTTGAAAGAAAACATTCAACTCGGGGCAAAGCTTTCATTTTATCAAATGAAATGTATTCATTTGAATGTTCGAGAACGTTTAGGGTTCGGATCAATGTCTTACCTCTGAAATTGGTTCTTGAATTATTGGACTGGTATGTACCAGTTTGAAATGTTTTTTTTTTTTTATATCTTTATTTATTAAAGAGGGTTTAATCAACAATGATTACGACACCCTCGAAGTAAACTTACAGAAGAGCTATCTCCTACTTATATTAATTTTAACTAATTTTACTAGCTCTTTGGCTTGCTCCGACAGAGGGAAAGCCAAAATAATGTTACAGCTACCAATCAAAAATAAATCACCATATCTATTAGCAAAAATCATTATTTCTGCTTCGTTCCGAATACATTCCACAATAATAATGGTAGGTGTCTTCAAATGTTTTTTTTAAATGTCGTATAGGCCTTAATGTCAGTTTACTATTAATAGCTTCATCGAATAACTTTGCTAGTCAAGAACTGCTTATTGTGCAGGGAATGCGTTATCCAGTATCACGTTACGTGTCCATAACACATGTGGGAAAGAAAATATGTTAAACAACGTTCTGCGCGGTTACAAAATGGATGGGTGATCGACAGCTTGACAAATGAAGTCTCCGTGTTTCGAGAAGAATCATATTTTTAAGGGATCTGTTTTATATTATTTGTCAACAATTATCTATTTATATCTTTCTCTATCTATATCTGTGTATGGGGTTAGGGGAAGTGTTATACATTAACGCATTCCGTGCCCATAATAATGCATGTAGGATAGGAAATTATGAGCGTTAATAAAAGGACCTATGAACATTATCATTTATGACTACGTAAAAAAAGGATAAGAAAAAAGTGTTTTTTCTTTAATTTTAATTGTTAAATTTAATTAAAAAAAATATAAATTAAAGTTTTTTTTAATTTTAATAAAATTTTGTAATTTTATTTATTTAAATGTTTGAGGACAAAAAAAAGGTGCTTCAAAGAACATGTAAAAGGATTTTTTTTAGAATACTTTTTGGCGACCTAAAATCTCTTTCTCCAGAGTCGGCCATAAGCTCATACGAACTTGCTTCATTTAATAAACATGTATTAAAAGGTTAAACCTTTAACGTGCTACGTAGAGACCGAGGGTAGAGGTTTGTTTAAAATATTTTTGATTTTAGCACGTAGCAAAACTCTATAGCAACTGTATATCGTATGAACGTGTGCCGCTAGCTTATTTGTTCGGATAAAAAAAAAGTTAGTTCGTATGAGCAAGTGGCCAACTTTGGTGACGGAGTTTTTAGGCCACCTAAAGGCCTCCGTCATGGCTATACGTCTTTAAAAGACGGGGCCGACAATTTATGTATGTTTATGTTTAAAAAAATATTCTCAAAAAGACATTTGTCACTTACTTACATGAGAAAAATAATCTATAAGTAGGTAAGTTTATAAGTAAGTAAAGTAGTCGTCTAAAGTCACGGAAATGATGTAACATCTATTTTATAATAATATTAAGTAAGTAGGTACTCGTTCAAAGCATTCAAACCAAGATATACGTTGTAAATAATAATAAATTTGTAGTAACCATGTTGTAACAATGTACCCTCCGAAGCACGAAAAAAAAAACAGCTAAGTTAGTAGGATATAAAGTTAAGTAGGATTGAAGAAAACTTAACCTTGTAGTTAAAATAAAATTGTAATCCTAATATTTTTATTGTGTAACACCTAGAAACATACGTATTAAGTCATTTACACGATGCAAGATTCTTGCCTGTTGCATACAATTAAATTGACTGTCATGATGACTTGCATGCTCTAAACAACAGTTGCTTACAATTATGGAACTTCAATATGTGCGCGTAATTTATTGCATTCAATTATTGCTCAGGTAAACGAAATATGAGTTTCCGGATTTAGCGTTACTTTTTAAAGTCAGTGTACCGTCAGCCAAGAAAGTGGTCTACCAGTTTTGACATTTCTGTGAGTTCTACTTATCGATAAGGTTTACTTTTCTTGTGAGAAATTGAACTTGACACATGGCGTTGAAACTTAACCGAAACCCTTCGGTTGAATTTCAACGCCATGTGTCAAGTTGCCAGTGCCAGCGAGCACTGGTAGACCACATTTTTGGTCGACCGTTCAAGAGAATAATCTCCCAATGTCAAGTAAACAAGTAGGTAGTTGGCACTACATTCAGTAGGTACAAACTGTAAATTTGCCGCGCTCTCAGCGGACGCTACTCGTTACGGCGTCGTGAGGAATAGAATTCAGACTCGCACAGAATAGGAATTTTATGTTTCTATACAATTTAGATGAAATTTTACATTATTTTATGTCATTTTCAGGTTCACCTATTTCGATTTGCTCGGGTTTCTGTTTTATAAAGCTTCTATCTTGCGATAACAATATTTTATAAAAGATTTATATCCTGGGTTTTTTCGCATAGATTTTGAATAGGTTCATGATCATCAGCATTGCCTTTATACATCATATAGCGAAGTTGCACTAAACTCTGTTTTCGTTATTCCTCCTAAACTATACAAAATGAAACTATTACATAGGTATTTAAAAACAGCGTATGATGGGTTTCATAAACTGTAAATTCAGTTTTTTTAAATTCCTTTGTTCAACGTATAATCATAAAATAAAATCGGCGGTGGCGCTAGTTTCACCCACAGAGGCACCTTAAGCAGATTAATGAATTAAAATTAATTGTACAATGGGGCAGATGATTAAGGTGACGTCAGTCAAGTTACACCTATAGAACACTTTTATTTTAATATTGGTATAGATTAGTATAGACTTGGTTAAGAAACATTTCGCCTTAAAGTTTAACCCTCCAAGCCCGTATTTTTCCACTCAATTACAGAGCTCATCAACGGAGCACCGATAGGGGCATTTTTACCCGGATCGCGTTGTAATCGTATTCAGCACACATTCGATCGTAATTAAACTGCCCTCTTCAGAGCGGTCGTAACTCAGTTTGATGGCTCCCTGGACCCGGCTGGCCCCGGTCACTCCGGCCCCCTATCGTGGGTTAACATTTTTATTTTTTGGCTTTATTGCACGAAAGTGTTAACTTGATTATGTAAACAGGGTGTTTTGATTTAGTATTAAAATTTGATGTATGGTCAGATAGAGATTGATAACTTTTAAACACCTGTTAGTGTTACACAAAGTTAGAAAGGTGTTTTAAAAAAAAAATTTGATGAATTGATCACGACTGCTTTTACAAGGTACGGTAAATTCTTATCAGATATTGAAGCTTTTTAGAACCTTTGAAGATGTCTAAGGGGTAGTCAGAAGTAAGTTAGTTCACACTAATTGTATGTGTGTGTCATAAATATCACTAAAACTTTTTCATTATCATAATATTTTCATCTCTCTATTTAAATTCAATACGAAAAATATTGTTTTATCACTTTTAACTGCTAAAAAGCGCACTTAGAACTGCTTTTAAAAGGCATTTCATATAACAAGACGCGTGACTTCTCACATAACTAATCTATATACAACTGTTATATCACTATTTAGTGATAAAAGATTTGCTATCAACACAGCTTTGCTAGTTGGGCTCTTTATGACTTTAAAGTGATGAGGTCTTACACCAGATCAATTCTCCCAGCTGCCTACAATGATGAGGATTTACAAGACGAGGGGCGACTAGAATAATATTTGTGCGAAAATTAAAGGGGAGCATAGACTATTGAGAGAGGAATTATGATCGGAATCACCTCAGGGACGTCCCTTTATATTTTTCTACCTTGAATAGGCAATTTTAATTAAATTCCGAAATCTTATTACATTATCAATAGCCCTCGGCAGAGAACCTGCTTTGAGCAACCCTCCTTTGCCGATGTTGGGAAAATAGGGATTCTGTAGAAACAAAGTTTTACTTAATCTGACTGTCATCTGTTATATTTCCGGGTTGTAAATGTTTTTAATAAGAGGCAAATATATAAAAAAATCAACTTAAATTTTGTAAGAACATGGAATTTTCCTGCACTGATGCATTTTTGATCATGATTTTGATCCTCATCGGATCCTCAAAAATGTAATGGGACTACCTCTTTCAAACAAAACAATAATTTGACGCACAATATTTTAAGCACAATTTACTCTATAAAATATCAATCTGATCTCGAATTGTTTACAATCACACTAAATTATAAAGGTGAATGTTTGTTTAAGTGTGTTTGTTACTCTTTGACGGATTTGAATGAAATTTGGTACCAGGATTGCTTATACCCTGGATGAAAAAATAGGCTACTTTTGATCCCAGTATTCCCATGGGAACAGGAACTATTCACCACGGGTAACTCTGCGCGGCGCAGCTAGTTAACCTATAAACTTCACATTTTCAACGACACAATAAAATAATGTACAAGATCGGCACAATAGGGAGTTACACGGCATTGCCGCGGATCGCAATGTAAGCCCAATTGTTTCCCGGCGCTTTCAAAGTTTCAAATCGTGCCTTGCAGCAAAATCTGTATTGAGCGAATTCTGGTAATATAATATGTTATTTGGGCGTTATTGGGGAGTTTATAGAAATTAAAGCTATTTTAAACACTGAAATATTGTGTGATGAAATTACAGTGCACTTACAGCTTTAAAT
Source organism: Xanthorhoe designata (assembly GCA_963582015.1). Classification (NCBI taxonomy): domain Eukaryota; kingdom Metazoa; phylum Arthropoda; class Insecta; order Lepidoptera; family Geometridae; genus Xanthorhoe; species Xanthorhoe designata. The sequence continues at coordinate 11,048,631 of OY757047.1, read as the reverse complement.
AATGTTAGTTTGAATAAATAAAGGACCTGGCCGACTATTATCTTACCGACGACTGTGTCATTCCGAAAAATATAAATCAATAGTTTTATTATAGACAGCACATAAATACTATAAAGGAGATATTTACCATGATTCGTGGATTTATTAGTTTCCAATTTCAATCCTTTTTTTCTAATCATTAATGTACACCGAAGTACTTATAAAAGCCTGTGCGGTGATGGATAGGATGGGTGACCAGTCAAGGTCGATCCAATCAGGGAAACACAATATAGTAGGTTGGTTATACTGGTTTATTGTGAGACCGAATTTACATAAATTGATTAGACTATATAAAGGATGACAGCGCGTTTTCGTCAGCGAGATCTAACTTCAGTGCTGATCGCGCCATCTACTATTTATGATAATAACTAAATACATAACTGTCTTATAAAACATACAATATACGTTAAACAATAAATCTAATTCAATCAACTTAAATAAAGGGCTTACAATGTATCGACACTCCCTACGTACACTTGTGTAACTGCCGGATACACACTTATACGTTTATTGCATTTTTGGCATCTACACGTGTCAATCTATCATTATAACTTACAAAAAAATAAAAAAGTCTACTCTAAGTACTTTTTTCTCAATCGTGTAACTGTCTAACTTCATTATTTGCCCGCCGTACAATGTTCTATCTTCCTCATACACACTTTGACGCGAGGGGAATGAGGTCCAGGTGGCGGGTAACTGCCACTTACTTAGTTCTTGCGCGGACAGCGAGTACAATGCGTGTGCGATTTGTAAATATTTTATTGCCGCAACTATGACATGTGAACGTTTCTATTCTTAAACAACTTGAAAGCTAACGCTATTAAAAAACGAAAAATAGATATATCAGACCCTGATATATCTACCTTAAGACCAGATAAGTAAATTATAATTAATTATTTACCAATGTTTTGTACTTTTTGATGTCCAATCATAGTTATTGGGCTTTTTTAGTCAGTTGTGTTTTATTGCCTTCAAGGTTACCTTAACTATTATGGATATTATTAGTAATTTTTGTTACTTTCATAATTTTTTGTATTACCTACGTACAAATATGTAACTACGCACTTACATATTTATGCATCGGGGTTCAGTATGATCATAAGTGTATCTACGCACTTACATATTTATGCATCGGGGTTCAGTATGATAATAAAGTGTATCTACGCACTTACATATTTATGCATCGGGGTTCAGTATGATCGTAAATGTATCTACGCACTTACATATTTATGCATCGGGGTTCAGTATGATCATAAGTGTATCTACGCACTTACATATTTATGCATCGGGGTTCAGTATGATCATTTAAGTGTATCTAGGCACTTACATATTTATGCTTCGGAAAGATGTTAAATCATAATTCGGTAACTTACCTTTACATCATTTTACATCGGAAAGTTATTTAATTAAATGTATGGACCCATGCACTTACATAGTTCTGCGTTTGTTTTTTCATGTTATTTTAATAAAATAAACAATTATTTTATTGTATATTTTATAAAATAATATATACTAAAGTAACTACGTCCAATTTCAGTAATAAAAAAAATAAGAAATTCCAATTCACGATTCACGGTTCTGTTATATTCTACAAAAAACTAACTACCTTAGAATAAGCTTAGTTACGTAAAACCAAGTGACAATTCGTCAATTAGGGTCAAAACACAATATGTAGAAGCATATTATTAGATCATACTTTCTAACGTTAAACCATGTAAGTACCAATGCAACAGAAAAATTCTCTAAGTATATCCGTGTAACAGGCAGTTACAATATTGCCTTTCTATTAAGCATCAACGAAAAAGTATGTATGTGCCACATACGTCATCGTAAGCACCACGTAAAAATATGTATGTGTAATAAAATCTAAACCAATAAATATTAAAATAAAACATAGTATCCATCTTAAACGTGATCTACAGTAAGAGTGTCTCACCAATTTTCACAGCAATATCTCAAAAAGGGCTACAGTTATAGGCATTTCAACTTTTTCAAATCTTAAAAGCGCTCTCCTGTAAAATTTGTGTTTTGCAGATACACAACTGTACGTAGGGAGTGTCGGTATGTTTTGTATGGCATGTTCTAAAAATTGGCACGGTATAATAGGCGCAGACCTTTACACTACAAAAGATTGTGTATTTGCACAGAGTTTAAATGGATTGGTGCTTGAAGTAAACATATTATTTTATGCAAAAATTCATCGTTTCTCATTCATTTGGTTTCGGTTTATAGACTTTTTTTACTCTTTCTGAGTAAAATTGCAAATATTTCATATAAATGGGTTCGTATTTATTTCCAAGATTTCATTCAACCTTACAAAGTCACACGTTCGATGCTCCTTCTCAATTCAATACTTGACCTTATTGCTTTGACGTTAAGTTTAAATTACTTGGTGCAATCGAAATGATTGTGTTTGAGTGGGGTATTCATTGATGGGTTGATGGCGTTGTGCATGGCATGTTCGTCGAGTCGATTTCGGTTGATTAAGCTCGTGTTTTTGATGAACTTTTGCATTATTTACACCAAAATGTACGTGCGATTTAAATTGGCATGTGCAGAGATGATTAAATTACTACAAGCAAACAATTTTACGGAAATGCGGTCAAATATATAAAAAGTACACTGTGTGTAATTAGCATATTTTAAAATCATTCCTTTATGTATTTTTTTAAAATTTAAATGAAATGGAAGAATGTTGGTCGAATGGTACCTTGTCTATTGGTCCGAACGTTGTGGGTTCGAATCCGGCCGTGCACCAATCAATTTTCCGTTTTTAAAAATGTATTATGCGCTTTAACACAAGCTTGAGGAAACCATTTAGCTTTTTAATGGCGTCGCTGGGTTGAGACTTTGCTGTTTCGACCCACATGTTCAACCCAGAAGCCAAAAGTAATACAATTTTTTTGCCCTGTCACGTATGGAATACAAGTAACCAAATTATGTATTTGGACATACCTCTGACTACCCCTTAAAATTTTAAAAGGGTCTAAAATTACTAAAAGATCTTAAAAAAATTATCTACCGGACCTAAAAAAATAACGACTATATAGTCGTTATCGGTACCTAATATTTGTGTAATATCACAGATAAAAGAATACTAGGTATATGCAGTTTAGTTCGTATAAATGTATAATAAATAGGTTTATTTTCTAGTCTATTTCCTACTTTAAAAGGCACGTTGAATTACCGGTGGAGGTTCTAAAGTCTTAGACAATTTACACTCTAAACGGCAGGCTTATTACGTATCACACGATAGCAATGCGACAGCGATAATTGCGTATTATCTATGAGCGATAATAGAGCCAGTGTCGATTTTTTGCAATCAGATAATACAAATTAGCGAATTAAAAGCAAACATTATCAATTATCGCTGTCGCGTTGCAGTCGTTTTGCGGCCGCGAGATACGTAATAAGCCTGCAGACCAACAATGCTATCTTAGAAAGTCGTTAAGGCACAATGGTAGTCTTTAGGTAATCTAAAAACTAGAACAGAATTACCTAGGTCTTAAGCGCTCGTGGCGAAGCTTGCTAAGACGTTCCTGATAGATCGTCGAAGTTAACCAACGTTCTGAGCGGTCACTACTTGGATGGGTGACCGCAAGTGGCATTATCAGCTGAGCGCTTCCATGCTTCGGAGGGCACGTTAAATTGTCGGTCCCGGCTTTTAAAGTCGTTAAGCCATGACGGAGGCCTTTAGGCGGCCTAAAAACTCCGTCACCAGAGTTGGCCACTTGCTCATACGAACGAACGAACGATACCACGTTTTTAAGTGATCTAGGTAGTTCAAGCAATATAATACTTTCGACTTTAATACGTTTAATGACGTGGCACAGTAGGCGAAAGCCCGATCGGGACGCGGAGGTTGCGGGTTTGATCCCCGCCAAGAAACAAATGTTTGTATGAACTACAAATATTTGTCTCGAGTCTGGGTGTTTTTTATGTAAAATATTTATGTATTTGTAAAATAAAATTATCCAAGTAGTATATCAGTCATCTGGTTACCATAATACAAGCATTAAGTTGCTTATATTATGGTAACCAGATGTTGCTTAGCTTGGGACTAGATGACGCTGTGTGGAATGTCCAAGGATATTTATTTATCCATGAATTCAAAACAGAGCCAAGGCTCAAGCAAAATCTATTAAAAAAAATAATGTTACAAACATAAAGACAAGTTCACTCCGGTCCTACTCATCGGTGCACACCACTGAACTTGAACCCACTAATCAATCTTACGAGACGGCTCCAACTGCCCATGAAGCCCTTTCATCATACTTCCGAACTAAAGCTACATTTTAATCAAATCTTCGCAACTTTAGCACCTTTTTCTCGTCTCCGAATGTAGTCTTAGCACTAGTTTCATCAAATTAAAAATATAACGTATGACAGAGAGGCAAAGTTTTTATAGCTTTTATTATACTTGACTTGTTTAAATTAGTTGCCTCTGAATAAATCATAAATAAATAAATAAATAAATAAATAAATATCCTTGGACATTCCACACAGTTAAATAGTTGTACAGTTTTGTATTGTACTCATACATTTATATATTTACTACTTATATATTTTATTTTTTTATATTACTTTACAAAATACATTTAGAACTAGTTGAAAAATTTAAGGTAGCACGGAAACGTGACCAATGTGGACTTAAAATGCATTTTCAAAATTCCAATGTGAGGATCGATCTTGGACGCTTATTAGACACAAACGGAGCATTACCTTTGGCCATTCTAATCGTAGCCAATGTTGGAACCAATTTGAAGCCAATAGTGGCAATTCGGAGTGTCATAAAAGCTAAACTAAAATTAATGCCATCCTTTTTATTCTGATCGCTATGAAAGGGACGGCAGCATTTTTGGTTAGTTAAGTTTAGCTTTTGCGATACTCCGTTGCCATGCCACTAATATGTTGCATGGCAATATATACTATATAATGTATTGTGCCCGCATAAAAGAAAACAAGAATAATGTCCAAAAATAGTGAAATAATAAATGTTGCAGTTTGAAAAAATATTAGGTCAATCAAATGTCAATAGAAACGAACTCGTAAAATCGTCGATATCAACAAAGAGCAGTGCTTAGTGCACCGAGTCTTGAGTCGGGGCAGTCGGGGCATTACACTTATCCGACTCTCTCAAAAACAGTAAAGTTTATCCTCACGTCTCAATAGCTCGTAAAGTGAGCTAGTTCACTTATCAATGGAATACAATTGAGATGCTGGAGACGTTGAATTGAGTGTGAGACGCGACCGCGAAGTAAAAATTTACTGATATTTTTGTGTAAAAAAATCGTTTTTCTGATAGAAATAAAAAAGTATTACCTTACTACATAACCGTCGTTTTTTAGTATGTGATCTTAATTTAGATCTACAATTCCTTGTACTTGTTAAAAATATGGCTATTTAAGTGGAATACTTTGAGGTTTGATTGACATTGGTCTACAGTTTAAAAAAGCAACTATGAAATAGCGGAGATTTCTATTTCCACACCTCGTTTTAAATGCAAATCTCAGCGACGCTGTAAAATAGTTGTAAGCTGCATTCGGTTAGAACTTAACAAAGACTAGAGTCATCAAATAAGAATTACTTGAGCTAACTAAACCCTCAGTATGTACCTACTATGCATCTACTATGACATCCACTCGTCCCCGCCATAAACTATCCTCCCGCGGCTGTAAAACAGCTGTAGCCTGCATCCGGTTAGAACCTATCAGAGACTACAAATCTGTTTTTATAAACTACGCATATCTGGGTTCTTAGGCTGCTATATGATGGGAAAATAGTTCATTCATTCATACAAATTGGAAATAATAATAATAATAATAAAAACTTTTATTTCTTGTCACATAAAAAACTTAAAAACATTTACAAAAAACTAAAAATAAATTGCGACTAAGAAAAAGGTCGTCACTCAGCATGTATAATAAGCCAAATCACTTTTACCGGTACCGCCCCAATTCGGGGTTAAAAAAAATATTTTTCAAATATAGAGTACTTAAGTAGCAATATTTTTTTTACTCCTTGATAATGTTTGAGTATAAAAATAAAAGGATTTATTGAAGAACTACTCATAAATAAGCTTAAGAGTCTAAGTACTAAAAAATTGCTATGAATTGCTACGAGATCGCTACGCGACTGCTACGTAATCGCTACGCGATGGCTACGCTGCAGATCAAAGGTCATCTAAATCATACTTATTTCAAAGATGAAAAACAACAAATCACTTATTCAGGACAATAGATAACAATATATCACTGACAATACAATTCCAATGAAGTTCTTGTAAAACACATGACGTATATCGTTTCGAGTCAGATCGAAAAATATAATAGTTTCTATCGATTGTTTGGTAAGTCACCCGAATACGCTGAGCCTAGCGACTCGATCTCTTACAACGACACACAACATAGTCGCGTTGGCAACGTTTCACTTAGATAGATAGATAGATAGATACACATTTATTCAGCACACACACATACAATAGAAAAAACAATAATAACAGAGAAGGACACAAGACAGGTAGGTAGGTAGGTACAGATAGAAAAACAATTACATTTTTAGAGGACGGTAGGTAGGTACCTTCCTACATTACATAAGAGTCGCAATGATCAGCTGAAAGCTTGCTGTATAAAGTCAAAGCAAATGATACTCGCGATCGGCGGCTCAATTAGCTCACAGTGTGCCTTATGGGGACAACGGTTTATACCGATACACAACATAGTCGCGTCGGCAAAGTTTGACAACACGTTTTAGTGACCGTCATCAATCAATTTAAATTGACAGCCTGTTGAAGGACTGTATCAATTTACAATAGTTTAACTGATAGGCTTTTCATTTTAGTGTTGATAATAGAGTGAAGTACTGTGGTCTTTAAAAAAAATTACAATAGATTTTTTTTTAAACGTAGACTGTACACAACAAGTAAGTATAACTATGTTCGTGTAAACAGAATAGAATATTAAGATTTATTCTATTCTATTTACTACAATGTTTTCAACGTCATCCGATTAATACCTTAAGAAAATGGCCACTAAATACTTACGCAATGGTCATGTATTGGTTTTATTTTTAGACGAGAATCTTTCAAATCAAGAGTGCAGCAAATTGCTAGACTTACAATATGGAAAGATTTTATTTTATTAATTGAGATTTATAGCAAGATACTACGCGACACGTAAGCATATTTATCGGTGCAACTTCTGAGCTATGTGGTTCTGTATGCGCAAATTCGGGTAGATCAACAGATTCGGCAGGTTTTCTCTGTCTGTTATTGTATACTATTAAAGCTCCGACACATTGAGTGAGCACAAAAGTCACAAGTCGAATGTATGAACTCGACTTGTGTTGTGACTAAAGTTTTCGAGCTGACGTCATAGGTAAGTACGAGGTTGATTAGTTAAAGCAGCTTGGTGTCATCAATTTGGATTCGAATTCCAGTGTAATCAAAAATTGAAAGAAAAAACGGTATTTTAAAAAGTAGATATTTTTGTTATTTTCTTAATCTCTCTGTTCCCAGTGCTTAGGTCTCCACTAATCTATTACAATTTTTTTTTATAAAAAATGTATTTTGTCTCGCATATTAAATAAAAAAAGGGTTAGATAGTATTTCAAATTCATATAGAAACTAGTTTGCGTGGTGCGCGTGCTGCAAGCAGCACGCGGTTTTCTTTTTCCATGTTTCTGACAGATGGTAATACCCTTCTACAATTTTGAGATTCCATAGGAGATTTAAAATATTTTATAAACAGCTATGGAAACCCCTAAATCAGTATGAAAACCCTTTAGGAGCCCTAAACCATTAAGAAAAAAAAAAAAAAAGAAAACATTAACCAAGTCGTCGGCCCTGAGTTACGCTCACCCACTCGACCTTCGTTACGCTACGGGGGTCGGTGGCTCGCTTCGCTCGCCACCTCCCCCCTCCGCTCCACTCAGGTCTCGTAGGTTCGCTCCACTCAGGACCTCCGACGCCTACCAACTATAATATAATATTTGTCCAAACACCTAATGGATATCTCTAACCGTTGTGAAGTTACAGCCCTTTCAATTTTAGGGGAGGTTGGGGCGGGGGGGGGGGGTAGTTTTGAAAATTATTTCGACTATCCACCTGCCCCTTTATAAAAATCTGAAAAAAAATTTGTTCCAAGTCTTAAGGCTTTCGAGATTCGAAAAAGGGGGGGAGAGGGGGGACAAAAGGGGCAACACTGAAAAAAAATTTTTACTTCCCCGAGCCTCCTCTATCCGATTCCGCAAAAAAAATTGTTCCAAGTCTCTTAGTTTCCAAGATCCAAAAACGGGGGGGTGAAGGGGGGCAAAAAGGGGGGGTTTGCGATTTTTCCCCAACTCACCAGACCTACCTCTATACGAATCCGTCAAAATATACCTACCTCCCCATCCACCAACAGGGAGAACAATTCTGTCAGTGAGTGGTAGTTTAAGTTTATATATTATGGAATGGATGGAATAAGTAAATACTCGAAGGAAAAACGCGTTTGCTTAACGTTTTACTAAAGTGCAAAGTTTCTTTATTTTATAGCGTGCAAATTCACTTCACTTCACTTCACTTCTTCTTTTATGGCTACTGCGACGCGTGCAAATTCAATGTCCTACAATGACATTTGACATTTGAATGTAGACGTTATGACGTTTGTTTTAATGTTCAATGTCACTTGTACGCAAAAAAGAAAAACACTACGTAGCGTGCGCCGAGTTTTGGCGTTTACATTTTATTTGTCAGATTGTGGCTCTATAAATACTACCTCGATGGTTAAAATACGTAGTGCTTGTTGTTTTATAATTACATGGGTTCATTTGAGTATAAAATATTACTATTTTAAAACTAAGAATAATAGAAAAAACTCACCTCAGACAGTTCCCAGAGTGTCAATTTCTTTAGACCGAGCCGCCTGAAAAGAATATCATTCATGTATAATACACGTTTTTGTGAAATATATTATGTATGCTAGTCACTAGACTCACAGAACTATTTTTAGATTTCAGGTTATTTCTTGAGGCTTCGTGAGGCTTCTCAAACAATTTAAGAGGAAAAGATACCTGAGAGACTTTTGAAAAATAGGTATTTTAATAAAATGTTCCTGTCTCGCTACATGCCGCCGCCGCATCACTAGCAAGAAAGGGACAACTGCAGCTCCATACCGTTTTAGGTACATAAATATTGACAAGAACAGTATTTCGGAATCGAAAAACATGTCTTAGCCCCGCCGCACATGCTCACACTCGCACTCGTTCACGACACTGCGCCAATGTCGCTTTGACATTGGTGGGCACGTGTGTGTCGGAGTTTGGTACTGCGCCTAAGGTTTTAAATACTGCCACTCGCACGCGGCTCGTGACGGCCAATGCGAGTGTGAGCATGTGTGGCGGGGCTTATTCCTTTTTTTAAGGTTTTATGGTACAAAAATATTTGCTCTAGTGTTCAGGGAGGAAACAGTCAACCAGAAAAAAACGATATTCTTTCGTCTTAAACATTTACGTAAGACCAAAGACGATTAATACCTAGAAGACAGACAAAGGCCATACACAAAATCGTAACCCTAAAAAATAGCCTGAAAACTCTAAAACATCAATTTTATCCAAGAAATTTCAATTACTTTCTAGTTAAAAATGTTTAAATATTGAATATTGTTGCTACCTACTACTAAGTATTGAAATTTCTTGGATAAAATTGATGTTTTAAAGTTTTCAGGCTATCTGGTACTGCGGGATCGGGTTACGATTTTGTGTATGGCCTTTGTCTGTCTTCTAGATATTAATCGTCTTTGGTAAGACCTATCCCTCAACTTAGGTCTTTGAATCAGAAACTCGTGTCGAAGTTCAAACCTTTCGAAACCTTTAATGCACGGCCAGGATTCGAACCTGCAACCTTCGGATCGAATCGATTAAAAAATACTATAGAAAGAAAGAAAAAATCATTTACAAGGTTACTAGAAAACGTCTTACATGCTATTGCCTGTACCAATCGCGACACTAAAGAAAAAAAATCAAGCAAGAACTTAAGGTGTGGGCCTTTTTTTAACGGTTATCCCTTAAGGTGGTTGTATGCGTTAAACTAGCGCCGCCGCCTATTTTATTTTATTATTACGTAGCGCTCGTGGCGAAGCTTGCTAAGACGTTCTTGATAGATCGTCGAAGTTAAGCAACGTTCTGAGCGGTCACAACTTGGATGGGTGACCGCAAGTGGCATTATCGGCTGAGCACTTCCGTGCTTCGGAGGACACGTTAAATTGTCGGTCCCGGCTTTTAAAAAGTCGTTAAGCCATTACGGAGGCCTTTAGGCGGCCTAAAACTCCGTCACCAGAGTTGGCCACTTGCTCATACGAACGGACGGGGGGATTACGTTGAACAAAGGAATTTAAAAAACTGAATGTTCTGTTTGGGAAACCTATTATAATCATTAAGTTTTTTTTTTAATACCTCATACAGGCACTTTAACAATTGAAATAGTCAAGTTCTGTGAGGAGTCAGTCAAACAAAGTGATGCTCATCAAATAGAGAGATATAAAACATTATGTTAACATACGCTTTCTTACAAGAATATCCTTTATGTACGTTTTAAAGTTTAAAATTCAGTTTTAAAATTTAAATATTCGAAAAAAAAAATCGAAAAAAGTACAAAATTTTCCCAAAAAGAACCAAAGGCCAAAAAAGCAAATTGATAAATACTTAAAGCTTCTTAATATCAAAAGTATATTTGATTTTCATATAAAATTTAATATCACTATATCGAAAGAACGTAATCGTCTAATTCAAACCAATAATGAAACGATAAAAATAATTCTAAGAAAGAAATTTAAGAAATTGTATGAGTCTTCTATAAAATATAATGAGTACGGTGGCAAAGGCAACACAATAGAAATATCACTTAAATTAAAATACCAATTCCACAAGGCTTTCTCCGAAAATATCGCTCAATTTCCATCACAGAATAAACATCAGTTACTATGGCAAAGCTAAATAAACGCCACAGAATAACATTCAGTTCTTATGGCAGATGAATAAGTAACACCCACGTAGGTGGCTTTCGAAGGCATTCAATCATAAAAAAGGTAATATAGACGCATAGAACCGTATTTGCACAATACACGATCACCTTAGGTAAGTACAGGGAGTAAGTACCTCAAGGGGTTTTAGTACTTCTTACTTTACAATTAGAAAACAAAAGGTTTGTGTGGAAGGATTGGATCAAAATGTATCTATTCCATAAAAGTTTGAAGAACACTGAAGAGTTCTTATACTGGGAGATTTTTATGCCTGTTCCAACGCGACACACCAAACTGGAGACTAGACTTGCAGAACCAACGTTTGGTGTCCCACAGGGAAGTGTACTCGGACCTACGCTTTTCTTAATTTATATTAACGATCTATGCAATCTGATCAAGCACACATTCTCGCTTTGATTTTTCAGTGGGACTCGTAGTAACAGGTTTTATAAGGCACACAGCGTAGGCTTTGTAATGTTTTTCTGTGATTAAACCAAAGCTTCTGTCACTGAATACATCAAAAACCAATCCAACCTTTAGTATTTCAGAATATGGAATAATTCGAAAAAAGCTTCTCACTTTTTATTTCATTTGATCCTTATAATGTGTTTTCTATATTTATTCAATTACAACGAATTTCACATTCATACATTAATATTCTTATATTTTTTTCAAGTTTTTAAGGCTGTTGTTATTTTAGTGTAAAAGGTAGGATTCCACGTGGGTCGGAGGCCGCCTAATGCAGGCACTTCGAACGCTATTTGGAAGTCTAATGCCTAAGAGCCTAGTGACGGTGACTTTGCCTAGAACTATCTAGTTTTTGGACAAAGAATATCAAAAATATACGAATTTATAGTTTGTTAACATGAAAGAATATATTTAGTATTGGTATATTTCCGAAATTATACAAATCCCCGCGGTGTTACCCGCGGTGAATAGTTCCCGTGGGAATACCGGGATCAAAAGTAGCCTATTCTCTAATCCAGGGTATTAGCAATTCTGGTACCAAATTTCATTCAAATCCGTCCAGCCGTTTGAGCGTGCAAGAGTAACAAACACACTTACACACACACAAACTTTCACCTTTATAATATTAGTTGGATAGTTGGATTAATCGTCTTTGAAGCAGAAGGACTAAATGTATTTTTTCGTTCGACTAAATGTATTTTTATTATAATTCTCACGTTGAATTAAGATTGATGTTTGAACCCAACCCATGACACCCATATCGTCGTATCCTACGAAAAAGGAAACAGTTGCAAAACACCAACTTTACAGGAGGCGGTTTTTTCTTAATATTTCGATGAGTTTTCAACTTTTTAATGAATTTTTTTTTTATTTTTTTTTATAACATCCTATTCATCATTCCAAGTACTTTTAATTAATTTAACACTGCTATTTCCCCCATTTTTGTCGCTTGTTTCCTTAATCCGTGTAATATTTTCTGGTTGGCTTGGTCCAAAGCGCCTTAGTAACCTTTCTCCACGGTGATTTTTGTTGACGCTAACCTTTGTTGCCTTGTTCACCCGGAGTTGGCAGGGTACTGATGACAATTAATGTGGGCTTAGGCCAAAATATGATATGTTTGAACGTGCTTCTAACTAGGTACTTCGACAACAACTAATGTTTTTATGATTTTGCGAATAAACTTAATAATGGTGAAATGCAGTGCCAAAGTTTTAAGTGAAACGTATTAATGGTAGGTGTTTTGAACTCTGTTGGATAGTTACTATAGATAGATCAATAATTAAATCTACTATTAAAAAGAGGTAAGTTGGTTTGTTTGTTTGTTTGTTTGTATGTTTAGAGTAGGTAATCTCCGAAGCTATTCATCCGATTTCAAAAATTATTTCACCGATGTGTACCTAGGCATGGACTTTCCGAATGAACATAGGCTATATTTTATCAAAGTAGGCACCACGCGAGCGAAGCCGCGGGCGAGTAATCCATACTAATATTATAAAGGGGTAAAGTTGGTTTGATTGTGTTTTATATGTTTAGGGCTATCTCCGAAACTACTCATTCTATTTCAAAAATTCTTTCATCGATGTGTAGGATGGACATTCCGAATATACATATTTTTTCATAGGCTATATTTTATCAAGGTAGGTACCGAAGCGAGCGAATCCGCAGGTGTGTAAGCTAGTACAAAATAAATCGACACAAACATTGTTTCGGAGTTCTTCGACAAAACTATTTAAAAAGGTGAAATGCGGTGTCAAAGTTCAAGTATAAAAAGCTCTCTACGCTGGCATGATTCATTTGATTCGAAATCAGCTTAAATATATTGCAAGAAAATTTAAATGTTTCAGACCATAGAATAGAAACCGACCAACAGCCAGCCACAACAACAAGCATCATAAGCAAAATCAAGTGTCACATGACGCATCTGTCCTAAAAAAGTTCGATCTATGAATCTTGCTGCGCTCGCTTGGTTCAAAGCTCACTTACTTACCCACACTTTTAACTGTGTCAGACTCTATGGTCTGACACAGTTAAAAGGAACCTACCAGCAGTCAGCCTTTTCTATAAGCACCATATTAAGCAAAATCAAGTGGTTCATCATGATGCAATTGTATTTTAAAAAAATCTGCTCGCTGCGCTTTCTTGGTTCGAAGAACGCTTTGCTCGTAAGGTAGCTTCGCTCGCACGGTAGCTTCTTGAATATTTTGCAAGCAAATTGAACTGTGTCAGACCATAATTATAATAGAAACCGATCAAAAGTCAACCTCTAAGAACACAGTAAGCAAAATCAAGTGTCACACTACGCATTTGTCTTAAAACAAATCGGGTAATGTCTAAGAAACTTGCACGGTAGCTTTTTGAATATTGTGCAAGCAAATTGAACTGTGTTAGACCATTATAAAAAGAGCACAGCAAATCAGCTTTTTTTAAGAACACCGTAAGCTAAATCAAGTGTCACATGACACATTTATTCTAAATAAAATGTCTTTAAGCTTTAAAAAGCTCGTTGCGCTCGCTTCATGAAAAGCCTTTTCACCATTTATGCAAAAATAAGTGTCACATGACGCATAATAATATGCCTTAAACAAGCCTATTTAAAAACTTTTTAGAAACAAGATTTAATAAAGAGAACTAAACTTTAAAAAATCCAGCACCAAAGTAGGTAGGTACTCGTCAAGACCAATCAAATGAGCTGAAACTCAATGGGGTTGTGTAGTTTCTTTGAGTTCCTATGACCACCTTCTAGTTCCATCATCAGATCAGACCCTGGTAGCCATCTAAAAATAAAATACTCGCCAAGAAGAAACAAACAAGCCGTAACTCGATGGAGTTGCGTCGTTTCATTACAGAGTTCCTATGACCACCTTCCAGTTCCATCATCAGATCAGACCCTGGTAACCATCTAAAAATAAAATACTCGCCAAGACGAAACAAACGAGCCGTAACTCGATGGAGTTGCGTCGTTTCATTACAGAGTTCCTATGACCACCTTCCAGTTCCATCATCAGATCAGACCCTGGTAACCATCTAAAAGTAAAATACTCGCCAAGACGAAACAAATGAGCCGAAATTCGATGGTGTTGCGTCGTTTCATTACATAGTTCCTATGACCACCATCCAGCTCCATCATCAGACCCTGGTTAACATTGAAAGACAAACTACTCGTCAAGACGATTCAAATGAGCCCAAACTCGATGAGGTTGGGTCGTTTCATGGCGAAGTTCCTTTGCCCACCTTCACCTTCCAGCTCCATTATCAAATCAGCACCATCTCATCATCATATTGCATTGTCACGCGGTTTACACGTGTATGCAAAATTTCAGCTCAATCAGTAACCGGGAAGTGGATTCAATTTAATTTGCAAGATTTGATAACAAACATCGGGACAGGTGAAACTAAATAAAAGCTTGTAAAAATAATAACTTATGAGCTCGCTTCATTGTAAATTCATGATACTCCACTCACGCATGTCCGCACTCCACGGTAATCTTGGACGAGTAAAGCAACAGTTGCGTTTATCGCCCGTGCTCCGCCCGTCGCACTCGATTTCGCGCGTGGAACACAGCTACCAGAGCGTTTGTTTCCGTATTCGCCGAGAGAAATTCAGCAATGTAATTGTAACCGAATTTTAAAACTTTAATAACTTATTGAAATAAATTTATTTTTGAACTTTTTTTGAACTGATTAGATGTAAATGATAGTGAAGATTCCAAAAATGCAATAAAAATAAAAGGTGACAGTGGCGTCTGTTTCCTTATTCGTAGGATACGACGATATCATAATGACGCATCGCCTGACACTTAATTTATCAAAATGTGATAATCAATATGATACAGTGGAACAAATTAATACTCACGTACATCAAAACTGTTATACTTCCACAACTCTAACAATATCGATTATGAAATCAATTTGTAGGAAAAATTACTTGAAATACTATAAATTAAATCTATTCTTAATGTAGACATTCTTTGAGATCTTTAGGCATTCTTTGAAGATGTTTAAGGGGGTAGTCAGAGATTTGTTCTATAACTATTAACTACTTTATTTATTAAAATCTGTTAATTAGTAACATTACTAAGATTATTTTAGATCTTATTCAATAGTTTAAAACCTCATTTTAACTATAATAATCTGTCTATAGAAACCTAATTTCTGTAAACCTTCTCGGCACTTATTCCTTAGTAAATGAGACGTAATTTAATTTTAAGGGTATATTCAAAAGAGCTTTGAAAATTTCCTTTACTGGATATTAGAGTCCAGTGTTGAATGGTCTTAGGAGTCACAGAGCATTTTGAGAGCCAATATTTTTTAGTTGCGAAATGTTTATGCAATGAAGTGAATTTAAATGATACCATTACGTGAGCAGAAACACTGTCTGAAAACAAACGTCATGCATTGAACTTTAAGCTTGTTTTTGCCTTTAATTTGGTTAAAATTTAAATAAGCTTTCAAGCAGATTAACTAAGCTGGTGATAATCGTAAATTTGAATTTGGCTACATGAATTTTAATTTAAGCTCATAATATACACTCCGTGAATTATAAAGTGCTAACTAAAAGCAAGTAACATAGAAAAATATTTTTTTACAACATTTAGGAAATTAAAAAAAATGATACATGGTTTGATTCATCATGATGTTTGTCTTCACCGATGTGTTCCGCGGCATGGTCACACAGTTTGATTCGTAATTACGTCTGAAAGATAACAAACCCACATAAAAAAAATAAAGAGCTTTTAAAAAGAAGTTAAAACATTTTCTGCTGAAAATTAAACATTAATTTTATTTAAAAAAAGCTTGCTAAGACGTTCTTGATAGATCGTCGAAGTTAAGCAACGTTCTCAAGTGGCATTTATATCTAAGCGCTTCCGTGCTTCGGAGGGCACGTTAAATTGTCGGCCCCGACTTGACGGAAACCTTACGATATACGAACCTACTTACTTATAAAAAAAAAACTACCTATGAGAAAATAACACTGTGTGAATTGTCTAAGAATATTTATTTATTTAATATTATATGACCTTAAAAAGTATAGCAATACGTACGTAAAAGTCGGTCTTCACAAAAACAGTTGAATTCAACTAAAATTATTAATTTTTATTTTTTCATGATACTTACTTTATTAAATGTTAGTTAATTAATCATGTTAAATTGGTTAAGAAAACATTAAATTAAATAACTGTGAGACTAATCAACATACCATCAATTTGTTAAAATACTTCAAAATACATAAGTCGTAAGTACAAACAAAGCTCTTAAACATAAGCTGATTCTTAAAAATGATGGAAAGTTCTCGAAGAAACCCTTTATAGGCAAATCTGATTTGCTGCCATTAGCTCGGGCAATGTACCTCTGCTTTTATGCAAATAATGGCTCCGCGCCATTTAAATTATTTCAGATTTCTTAGATTTAAAGATCACATTTTGAATAAAAGACTTTAAATGCCATTGAAAGCTTATTTTTCATAATCTCAACTCAACTCAATATCAAAGTTGAACAAACAAGCTTACTATAAAATAAGTAGATACAGTTTTTGTTTTACAACCTTAGTCAATAGTCAAAAAATATATTTTACTAACGAAATGAAATGAAATATGATCATGCCTGACATGCCTGTATTCTCAAAGTGTAGTAGATAATACTCTTTCAGATTTTATGGCGTTTTAGGTATTTTGAGGATTAAGTGTCATTTAATAATATAGTGATAGACACTACCATAATCAAACTGTAATGGATATGATCTATAACCTCCTAAGCCTTTCTAAGTTTGAATATAGAATCAATTTTGATTCTATGTTCGAATTTCTGTGTGACTTTTGTAATTTTCTACGGTCCTATTCAAAATTCATCCAATCACATGTCAGATCCGAAATCAGGACAAAAAAGATCCGAAAAAACAATGAAACTCACGAAATTAACCTTCACAAATCACAATCAAACTCACACAAACACTCGAATAAAATATTCCAATTACCCCAATTGGGGTCCTTTGCTGTTTCAATCGACGCGCGTGTTCAATGGGTTGAGGGGTTCGAAGGGGTCGAATAGGATACATGATGACAGATGCATTTTACCCCCAAAGGGATTGATGCTACAAATATAGCTCTTTCTTGTATTTGTTACGCAGTATGTAACGAATATTTATTTGAAAAATAATTTTAGTTTCAATAGGAAACACTTACATGAATATTTTTTTATGGAATTTATATTTTAATTTTTTTAACATGCACGAACATTGTTTTGTTTTTATTTTTAACCTAGGTATAGTTTTTCATAGTTTTGGGCACATTTTTTTTGAAAATATAAAGTATAATCTGCATTATCTACCTATTAAAAAAAAATCGATTATTCAATTTAAAAATGTAATTTTTTGGAGAGAAATGTCTGCTATATTTACAAACATTCTAAACAATCAATACTACACCTACATCGAAACTATTTCTTTTAAACTAAACCTTATTTTAATACCCCTATTTACGGGTAAAGTAACGATGCTAACGTTTAAACATATATCACTTTATATCGACGACAGATGCATTCTCCCCACGGGGTCATACGCACCTTTACACTGATAAAACTATAACATTCGATAAATAACCTTATTCTTAACTCCATAAAGTGTCAAATACATTGTGTAACGTATTGTCAAAGAATGCAGAAAGCCAATGGTGATTTTCACAAGAAGAGATAAAATTACCCCATCATCATTCAAAGTTTGACTCTACAGGTTTGTAATAAGGTTTATATTTGTGATTTTGTCGGTGTAATAAATTTTGTCAAAGCATGCCCTAAAAAAATAGGGTAGCAGCGATTATCTGTGATCCTGAATAATAGATGTCAGTGAGGTGTGGACACGGGTTGTGATGGATTCGTAATGTCTTTGAATGTAAATAGCTTTTAATTTATTGTTTGAGTTTTAAATTGCTAGAGATGAATGGTGATGGATACGTGACTAAATTCGTATATTTATCACTGTCGTACCATAACTTGGACACTTTGTATTTTGAGCTCTTTTGTTTTTGCCTCTATAATTTTGAAGACCTCTGCGGCGCTGTGGGCGAAGGCCCGCCTGATACGCGGAGGTTGCGAGTTCGATCCCCGCCACGGGACAAATGTTTGCATGTTCTGCAGATATTTGTTCCGGTTCTGGATGTTTTTCTATCTATAATAATGTATGTATTTACAAAAAAAGTATCTAAGTATTATATCAGTCATCTGGTTACCATAACATAGCTTGGGACTTGATGACGCCGTGTAAAATGTCCAAGGATATTTATTTATAATGTGAATTATAATATTACTACTATTAAAACTAGAAACTCTGGTTTATTTATGAATTTAATTTATTTATTATAATTACAAATAGTTTGCATTACACTTATTTTATTTAAGTACAACATTATAATAACTTTTTCTACAATCTAGCGTAGATATTTATTTTATGATTAAGATCAGATACCTACCTATTAAGTGCTAAAGTTAAGTAAAAAGTGAGTTAAAAGTAAAATGATAATAATAAACGAATGTATAAATAAAGTTCAGTAACTCGAACTCAAAGCAAACTACAATTTATAATCCGAAACTCTAAAAAGGGAAACAGCGACGTGAACTTCAGACAATTACCCAAACTGACATTTCAAAGGCGACGTGGACAATGGGAGTATCCACCCTTACATAGAATACATAACACTTACATAATCGCTGGCCCCGACGAATAAAATCATAATCAAAATAAGCATGAGTTTTTAGTTAAGCAGCCATAAAGCAGTCACGATTTAACGACTCTAAAAGTCAGGACCGACAATTTAACGTGCCTTCCAAAGCAAGAAAGCGCTCAGCTGTTAATGCCACTTGTCGCCCATCCAAATTGTGACCTCTCGAAACGCCGCTCAACTTCAGAAGAAAAAAAACTGCTTTTCGACGAACAACGATCGAAATAAAAAGGATGACATCAACTTTAGTGCTGTCAAATAAATCAATAAATAAATATCCCCGACCATTTCACACAGCGTCATCTAGTCCCAAGCTAAGCAATTTAATGCTGGTATTATGGTAACCAGATGACTGATATACTACATAGATTTTTTTTTTCTTTGTAAATACATACTTATTATACATAGAAACTACCAGACTCGGAACAAATATCTGCAGAACTTGCAAACATTTGTCCCGCGGCGGGGATCGAACCCGCAACCTCTGCATCTGAGGCAGGCTTTCGCCCACTGCAGAGGTCGTCTTAATTAGTTAAGTTTAGTTTTTGCGACATCTGAATTGACACCATTGATTAATCTATTACGATTCTTGTTCATCAGATCTCTTAAATAATTCAATTTCAAATAAAAACTTTATCGTAATATTCAATTATTATTTTATTCGTCGGGGACGGCGCTATATAAACAGAGTAGAATACAGTTTGTGACATGCAGAATAACAAACTCGTTTTCCAATAAATCGATATTTTGACATTTCTTTGAGGAAAGTGATAGAATGATAGATTAATTAATGATTATAATTCGCGGTACGCTAAAGCCAGGAAAGTAAAGTCACCCATAACTTTTAGAATCATCATATCAAAATAGCAAGGGCAAGTTTCCTTACGATATTTCTAATAGTTTCTATCCCACACTATTCTTATCACCTACAATTAAGTAAAAATAAATAAATATCCATGGACATTTTCACACAGCATCATCAGCCCTAAAAGCAAATTAATTCTAGTTTGTTATTTAGATGACTGTTTTTCTACTTATAAACATTTCTTATTTACAAAGATCTATGTAGATGAGCTGTTAGGAGCCTCTGAAATCATCTGATCGAAAAGCAAATTAATATTCTGGTTTGTTATTTAAATGACTGTTTAACTACTTATAAACATAATCTTAGTTACAAAGATCTAGATACGCTGTTAGAAACCTCTGAAATCTGGTTCGTTCGTTCGTTCGTTCGTATAAGCAAGTGGCCAACTCTGTTGATAGAGTTTTTAGGCCGCCTAAAGGCCTCCGTCATGGCTTAACGACTTTAAAAGCCGGGACCGACAATTTAACGTACCCTCCGAAGCACTCAGCTGATAATTCCACTTGCGGTCACCCATCCAAGTTGTGACCGCTCAGAACATTGCTTAACTTCGATGATCTATCAAGAACGTCTTAGAAAGCTTCGCCACGAGCGCTTCAATGGCTTCAATGAAATTTTGTAAAAACAATATATACGTACAACACTATGCCTATCCCTATATTCAATACCAAGGTTTCTCAACCCGACCACAAACCTAGTGAGGCCTAAAATGGCCACACGAGGCAAAAACCTGACCTCTTTGTGCCTGCGTCAGACGTCACGGACACCGCTCGCTAAAATAGCCTATTTGTAGCGTGACCGAGCTAGTTTCTGAGCTGGCGGGATATTCGGGACCGCGGCTTTCTTTGTAGGAATGTCCTGAGCAAACTTTGGTTTTTGGTAGCACTTTGAGTACGGTTTTGGTAGCACGGACTGTGAACGAAAAAACTATACCATGGAATGTAATTCGATTGTATTAATTGACGGTAAAATTCTATAAAAATTTAGTAATATAACGCATAAGTGACGACGCGACGTTTTGTATAAATTCGCATTAACACGCACTCGAAATGGTGAAGGAAAACATCGTGTATAACCAGTTTATTAATAGCATAATTTGCAACCTGTGTTAGAATGTTACCTTCTGCAAATTTAGGGAGGGTATATACCAAACTAGCTGCGCCCCGCTGTGTTACCCGCGGTAAATTTTCACGTGGGAACCGGGATCAAAAGTAGCCTTTTCTTTAATCCAGGGTATAAGCAATTCTGGTACCAAATTTCATTCAAATCAGTTTAGCCGTTTGAGCGTTAAAGAGTAACAAACACACAAACACACTTAAAGAAAAAAAAAAAGAAAGAAAAATATTTATTTTGTCATTACATATTAAAACACATTACATTATAAAAAGAAGAAAAAAACAAGAAAATGTCAAAAATGGCTACTACTCAGCATGATGCTTCAGCAGGAACCGAGGAACCTGCCGGAGCGCTGGTACTTACATACTTACATCACATACACACAAACTTTCACTTTTATAATATTAGTGTGAGAGTGTGATTAGTGTGATAGTATTTGGACTTTGGACACATACCTCTGACTACCCCTTAGACAATCAATAATCTGAACTGCCTAAAAATCTGAAAGAATGATCGTATTTAATTTTTAAATTTCCCTTAATTCAGTCTGGCGCAAGTAATTCCAGAGTCGAATCAACGGTCTTTTGAATAAAATAAACATTTCTCTCGAGTTTTCAGGACACTTTCACTTTTCAGGTAAACGACCCAAAGTAGCGGCAATACAATTTTATTGAATTACCTTTATTATTTAATTATAACTGATTGTTTTGAAAAATAGCGAAATTACACTAATATTATCAAGTTGAAAGTTTGTTTGTTACTCCTTCACGCTCAAACGGCTGTGCGGATTTGAATGTAATTTGGTACCAAGATGGAGGGGTTTTTGACCTTGGCCTGCAATTTGACAATAAAAAAAAATAACAACATTCTAAAGTTAAAAGTTCAAAACATTAAGGCTATTTGTGGCCATCACATAAAGCACCTGTCTTAAATAGTTATTCGCAGAAGTTTAATAGACCGTTTAAGCCGTTATTTTTACAAAATATAAAAATACTTTCCATTTTCCAGTTTATTTTTCTAAGAAAACTCTGATAACATCGGTTCACTTCATTAAAATAGCTAAAAAGTATATACCCGATTCCAAGAAGCGATAAAATACAAACAGACTGTTACAGGTACTAAGGTATAATTTTATGAAGCTATTCACTGCTATAAAAGCAATTTTTAGCTTATTTAGGTTAGTTTTAATAGTGAAATAGTTTGTTTATTAAATATAATAATATGAAGTTTTTGAGTTCATTGAAAAAATGTTTTAGAAAAGCCATTTAATGCCATTTAATTAATGGTCTTATACAAAAATAGTTTAGTTTTTTTTTGATAACAGAAAATAATGTCTCTCACCTCTATTAGCGGGCGTAAAGCAGCCACATGTGGTATTTTACAATGAACACAAATGTTGCATTTGGAAAATTCATACATTTCTCTAAATTGTCATTTTAGCATTGTTTTGTGGACCATATTAAACCAGCTCTAAAGAAAACAATCAATAACGGTGTTTTGTCACATAACTTAAGTTTTGTATAACAAAATGAAGGTTGTTATTTTACATGAAACATATTGTATTCATATAAATAAATATCAAAAGCTCTAGCGGATTCTTAAAAATAATTCACAACTTTTATTTGCCAAAAATACTTTTCTTACAAAATGTTGTGCATAAACGCTATCTTCCAAAAGAAAGACAGAATTTCGTAAAAGAGAAAGGATCTTGGTTGACGCGAGGCAGTCAATCAGGCAACACAATCAATTCGCACAAAAGAACCCATCGGGACCCAATAACAAGACCCAAAGAATCTACAAATGCGTATGTCAACTGTTGTGTCTATACCTATAGATACTGATGTATAGCTCGTTCGTTCGTATGAGCAAGTGGCCAACTCTGGTGACGGAGTTTTTAGGCCGAGTTTTTAGGACGGAGGTTAAGGTGCCTGTATGGGTGAAACTAGCGCCACCGCCTATTTTATTTTATTATTACGAAAACAAAGTTGGGTGGTCACCAAGTGCAACTTCGCTATTTCTCCTAAACTATACAAAATGAAACGATTACAGAGGTATTAAAAAAAAGCTTATGATAGATTTCAAAAAATGTACATTCAGTTTTTTTTAATTCCTTTGTTCAACGTAATAATAAAATAAAATAGGCGGTGGCGTTAGTTTCACCCATACAGGCACCATAAAGGTGACTGACAATTTAGGATTCCTTTAATTGGGGTAAAGCACTCCTGCTTGAGAAGAATCATTTGAATCAATATTAGTTAGTACCGTTTCAATGCCTTTTGAAGAACGGCCACCCATCTATTTTGATGAACTTCAAAGACATTGTACTTAAATTAAATGTGCTTAGTAAATATTGGGAACTTAAGTACGATTTTTCTAAAACTAATCGCGTAATAAATCGTGTTTTTTAACACGCAAGATAGTGGATGAAAGCTCATTTCGCATTGAAATTCGAATAACAGTGACAAAGACACTTCAATCCACTCCATTAGGCTTTGTGTGAGAGAAAGAGACAGATACACAGATTTCTTGGGAGATCTGAGGGAGATGACATGCGATATTTATTGCGGGTCAAATGCTAGCAATATTGTCTTTCGCATTCCTTGCGACCGAATAAATTAAACGTCACAGTATAAAGGTGATTCCAGTAGTGATTCTATTATCTTTGGGTGATTCTACAAAGTAATTAAAAAGGCTAGTTCGTATTTAATTAGTGACCATAAGTAAAGGAAAATTTTATGATTAAAAGAAGGCTTTTATTCATAAAGATTTGTCAATTTAATATAGATTTAAAGATAGTTTTTTCTTGTTACTCCTATGTCAATGAAAAGAGATAGCAACAGATTTAATATCTGTTTTAGCTAAAATATGTTTACTAGTCAAATATGAGTAACGGGGTTAATTTTCATAATTTTCATTTGCTAACAGATGGAAAATGTTATTAATTGACAACAAAGTTAATTAAGTTACAACTTTTAAGGTATTGTCTTTATTTATTAAGTAGAAAAAATATTGAAATCAATATGCATAACAAAACTTATCTGAATTAAACTAATAATTATAAAAAAATATTAGGAAATGCTCTACTTACACTATTTTAAATTAATAAATAAATATCCTTGGACATTGCACACGGCGTCATCTAGTCTCAAGCTAAGCAACTTAATGCTTGTGTTATGGTAACCAGATGACTGATATACTACATAGAACCATTTTTTTTGTAAATACATTCATAATATAGATAGAAAAATATCCAAACCCGGGACAAATATCTGCAGAAGATGCAAACATTTGTCCCGTGGCGGAAATCGAACCCACAACCTCCGCGTCTCAGGCGGACCTTTGCCCACTGCGCCACAGAGGTCGTCAAAGGTTTATAACAGTGTGGAAGCTTGTGAAATAGAGTGGCAAATTTTCTACAGAAAGTAGCGTGCACAACACGCAAGCGAAGCCGCGCGGGTCTGTTAGTTATTGATATTAATCTAGAACAATCAGACAGACGTGTGAGTGGCTCGTAAGTAGCGGTCGCATTAAATATGTAGGCTCTATGTAATTAGAGCCGCTGGTTCGACATCTGAAAATTTGATTTAGGTTGTGTCCCCAGTAGGCAAACTGTGAGCGGCCGACTGAGAGCAATTCAATTCAATTCAATTCAATCATTTATTTATCTTTTCACACTTACATGTACTTAGATAAGTCATACAACATTAAGTAAGTAAGTTATACTTACTTACTTTTATACAACATTTAACATAACTTAAGAAACTATCTTATATTATTATAGAGCCGCAAATTTATGGCAAACTGAAATTTGAGTTAGCTGCAAACTCAGATCAATAAAGATAAAGATAAAGATAGAGATTTATTTATTTGTTCTGAATATGAATTTAAGCCACATCAACCATATCTGCCGCCGACTGGAACCGGTTTTGCTGTGAGTCGGCCACTAACAGAGACAGTCGGCGCGCGTAACGCTGCAAACTGCGTAAAGTGAGCGCAAAACTAGCAAACTGTGGACTCCTTTTAAATAATGGAAGAGCGTACTAAACCGATATGCCGCAAACTCAGTCGGCCGCTCACAGTTTGCCTACGGGGACACAGGTTTAATATTCAATTTGATGCAAAGATGTATTTGAGCCACATTGGTTATAGCAGCGCTGGTCTTGGTGAACAATTTTATTAATTCTTAATCAAAATCAAACATAATAACTTTGTAGAATTAATGAACTTCAATTGAAAGAAGAAAATGAAAACAATTATTATTTTTTTACTAAACCAACTTCATTTTCGTAAGAAGATAGTAGTTTCCTGCACTGTTGAGGTGCAGATTGTTTGTAACTCTGAATATCCTCATGAGAACCTGTATTTTATTTTAATGAGACCACTTCGGGTGTTAGTACTTCGGCTTTCGATTCGAAGGTCGTGGGTTCGAATCCAGCCGTGCATCAATGGACTTTTCGCATCGAAAAATTAAGGTTTATGCGCTTTAACACGAGCTTTTAATGGGGAAGGAAAACACCGTTCTTATGGATATATACATTTTTTTTTATTTATTTCACTTAAAAAAAATACATATATAAAAACTTAATATTGTGTCTAAAAACCTTAATAGGTTTGAGTTGACACTCACATTCGTCTTTTATAAGCACGTATCATCATCATCCACAGCCCATAGGTACCCACTGCTGGGTGTAGGCCTCCCTTCCTTATTCGTAAACGCCACAAATACAAATACAAATACAAAGCACGTAATAAAGTATAAATAAATGCAACATCATGAACTTATTAAAAGTATAAATATTTCCTTAATGAGAGTATCGATAAAAAGGCAATATTACTGCGGTATGCGGCTTGCGGTCTTGTTAAAATTGACTTTCATCTAGGTACTGATATACTTAATTACATTTTAAAATTAATTTCGATTTGATTGAATTGGAAAATGTAGTCATTAAAATTAAATTATTAAATCAACGTTCACTTTTTATTTTAAATTAAGAAAAGATCATTTGATTCGGTACGACCTCAAGGCTCACTTCGACTTGACATGCTAGATGATTCTATTTCCTGTTCGATTTGAGAATTTTCATTGTTTTTTACCGGACGTGCTAAGAGGACCATGTTCAAAAGCCTTAGATTTTGGACACAGAAACTCAAAAATTACTGTTAACGAATATAAGCTTTTGGCCCAATAAAACAGTGCAATATTTACAGACCCCACTCTGCCTGCAATGCAGCATAATTTAAATCGATTACATTCATTCGGAAGTCATTTGCATAAATATCAATTGCCCTACTGCCATGTCTCTGCACTGCGTCCATACTTCTTACATTAAAGGCCTGTTCAAATACAAGCGATGTCCGCTGTGAGTAGCGGAAAATACCAAGCGTGTTTAACCGACTGAAAAAAAGGATGTTTTATGTTCCACTGTATGTTTTTTTATTTAAATAAATGTAAATAACTTTGGACATTCCACACAGCGTCATCTAGTCCCAAGCTAAGCAATTCAATGCTTGTGTTAAGGTAACCAGATAACTGATATTATACTTTTTTTTGTAAATACATACATGTTATAGATAGAAAAACATCCAGACCCGGAACAAATATCTGCAGAACATGCAAACATTTGTCCGGTGGCGGGGATCGAACCTGCAACCTCTGCGTCTCAGGCGGGCCTTCGCCCACTGCACCACAGAGGTCATCTTGATTTGAGGTATGTACACAGAGTATTCCGTCAATATTTGACCGATTTTTTTTTTATTGTTTGAAAGAGTTAAGTACTCCGCACTACGTAGCGTGCGCCGAGTCTTGGCGTTAACATTTTATTTGTCTGATTGTGACTCTTTAATACATCTCAATGGGATCTTCTGAGTTTTGAACAGAAATGGTAAGAGTCAACTGCATAAATTATTTTTGATTTTCGCTTGCAAAACCTTTTCTATTAACTAATAGCAAAGTTTCACTCATAGCAAAGTATCCACTAACTCTGAATGATTTCACTTCAGCTACGGTTTAAGATTATTTATTTCTCAAAAAGAATAACAAAATTCACTTACAGAGAAAACTATAGCTAAGTATAACGTTTCTGTGCCTTTCAGCGTAAATTTGCCTCTTCAAGCTGTGAGAGATATCCTTCGAATAGAGCTTCAATAAAAAATAAATCTCAACTTGAAAAGAAAAAGTGCATTTGCTTTATTCGCCAAAAATATAGGTGCACCAAGCACTTTCAGAAATCCAAATCAATATAGGTACTCAAAAAGTTTTATGCATCTGTAAAATTTTATTTTCTAGTCAAGTCTGTCTGTCTGAAATACTGATATATTTAGATTATACCATTGAGATGTATTAAAGAGTTACAATCTAATTGCTGACAACACTCAAAAAATGTGCGAGCAAATTCAATGTTCTACAATGACATATTTTGACATTTAGATGTAGACGTTATGTCGTTTGTTTTAATGTTCAATGGCGCTTGTACGCAAAAATGTAAAACTCGGCGCACTACGTAGTGTGCGCAGAGTTTTGGCGTTTACGTTTTATTTGTTTGATTGTGGCTCTATAATATATTTCAATGGATTCTACTCATTTTTGCTGATTTTATGATTGCTCATCTGATTCTATTTATGTGCTTTGACTAGAAATAGGTTTTGTTTAGTTTTTAGGTTTAGCTGTAGTTTCATAAATTACCTTACAACAAACAAAAAATACCTAAAATTTTATAGTTAATAAAGCCAGCATGGACAACTTAATAGATGCTAGTATGATCATTTACGACGTAGATGCGAAGGACGTTGGCTGGCGCCACATATGACGGAAATGCCGTCGCGGATCTTTAGCGACGGAACGCCCATACTATTATAGCTTATAATTTTATGACCAAAACCGACATAGTACACGGAAATTACGTCGCTGAACTTACTTCGCGCCAACTTTGGTTTTTCATAATTAAGAACACAGAATGTACACTTTGTAAATAGAT
Source organism: Xanthorhoe designata (assembly GCA_963582015.1). NCBI lineage: Eukaryota > Metazoa > Arthropoda > Insecta > Lepidoptera > Geometridae > Xanthorhoe > Xanthorhoe designata. Next base: position 11,020,466 of record OY757047.1, on the reverse strand, counting down.
TTTACTATTCAAGGCCTTATTTTTTTTAGGACTCAATAAAGGTGTTTTGTGACATGAAATTATGTTTCTTATCACAAAATTAGGATAGTTATTTTACCATTTACAATCACACTAATATTATAAAGGTGAAAATGTGTTTGTAAGTGTGAATGTTTATCTTCACGCTCAAACGGCTGAACGGATTTGAATTAAATTTGGTATCAGGATAGCTCATATCCTGGATTAACACATTAGGCTGGTTTTGAACCCGGTATTCTCACGGGAACTATTCAACGCGAGTCCAGGGCGCAGCTAGTTAGAAATATTATGGAACATACAATGTGGCGCTTTAGACCCAGTGGTAACAATGACCAAGCTTTACCATGAACTGAACTCGGGTGCAGATCTAGTATAGCGAATTTGCCGCAGCTGTATCCCACTTGATCTATCGGAGTATTGTTATTCATAACGACCTACAATTGATGTTCATTCGGTGCTCCGGCCGCATTTGTTTCGAAGATATCGCCATTTTTCAAACGGGTTTCAGTTCTATACAAGTGATTTATTAGTTTTAGTTACTGAGAATAAAATGTAGGTAGATATTGCTAGGCTGGATTTGGAATGGAAATTATTTATCTTTGTTTTTTTTTTGCTTAAAAGCAAAGTGCTGTAAAGGAGAATTAATATGGCTGTTTGAGTTTTTGAGCGAGATAACATTAATTGTTACTTATTGATTTTTTATTTTAAGATGATGACTTTCCACTTACGAGGACAAAAGTTACGAACTGCAAAATGTTGTGTATTTCGATTGCTCAGTAGCTCAATAGGACAAGAGCAAGGCTACGGCTAAGCCAAGATTTTAGGTTCTTGATAAATCATTGAAGTTAAGCAACGTTCTGAGTGGTCACCTTGAATGACCGCAAGTAGCATTATCAGCTGAGCGATTCAATGTTTCGTAGGGCACGTTAAATGGTTAATCCCGGCTTTAAAAGTCTTTAAACCATGACGGAGGCCTTGAGGCGGCGTTAAAACTCAGTTACTAGAGTTGGCCACTTGCTCATACAAAATGTACATGTCACAACCATCCACAAAAACATTGAAATGTTACATTCACAACAAAATGTACCTAGTACTAAAATAGTCAAATAGACAAGAGTATAACATAGAAGCGAATCTCGACAACAATAAATACAGGTGTTTAACGCGTGCCACAATTACAGGCTTATCTGCCTCGGGCCTATTGTACTAGCTAGAGCACGCTGACGGATGGCCGAAATTCCACCATAGTACACTGGTTACTAGTACCGCACTTGTGTAAATAAATATGGTTTTATAAAGCGCCATCTAGTGGCGAACTAGTCAAAGTTAACAAAGGGAACCAGATGAATTAAATCATAATAATTTTTACTTTTTTTAACTTAACTAGCACCTTTTACTTTACCTGATTTCTAAGAATAGTTTATGAATCTATCAATTGGGGTACTTATTACTTTTTATGTGCATTGGCTTTTTCTATTATTGACCAGTGTTATTTCATAATTCTGGACTGATTTTAATGTGGAATGGAATATCGAGGTTTAAAGAAGCTTCAAATGTTGATATTACACGACAAGAGCAAAGGAATCTAGTAAAAAATAACCCAGGTGGATATAAAAAGACTACGAAATATTTTCTAAAACAATAATCCACTTACACTATTAGGGAATTTAGTAAGGCTATGTTCTGAAAGCCACAACTTCTATTTCCAAATTAAAAGCACTATCCTATAGTATATTTAGTGCTCAACCGACGATGAGTCTAGTCTACTCTACAAACCGAAAACAATACATAGTGCCAATAATCGCAGGTCAGCTTATGTTGGAGGAAACAGAATTCGGAAGATTTACCAACACAAGCTGACCTGCGATGATTGTCACGTTGCATCGTTTTTGGCTTATAAAGTAGAGGGGCTGAGATCGGTCCAGCGTAGCTGCGCACCTGTCATCACGACTTTGTAGTCGTAAACAGTTACAAAGAAGTTGGAACTTAGACTACTGAATAAAATGTACTGTGTTCTTCGTCTTAGCGATATCAAAGTAACTGCGTCCTAATCTGCGTGATAATGTTGAATGTTGGCTTCGAGCCTTTGAGGTTTCCTTGAGGCCTTCACTATCGGCTCAGGGGCAAGCTACTGTGCAAGCACGGTGCAGCGACTACATTCTTTTATGCTACTACAGAAATGCAAAAAATTTTTTTTTTTGCTTTGCTGTGGTGTACCGTCAACACTTCAGTCTGCCCGCGACCACGGCTGGTGCAATCCAGTTGAAACGTCAGGATAAAATTAAATAAAGGTAAATAGCGATACATATCCGTAAATGTTTGTTTTATTATATTTTTTTGATCTGTGACATCGATTGCCCAGTTAAGTAGCTTAATTGGTTAGCCCCCCTTAAAATAAAATAATTATTCCTAGATATTTACTAAAAACTATTTTTTTTGTGTATAAATTTAACTATAGAAAAACACTCAAACATCTGTACAAATATCTGTAGAAGATACAAACATTTGTCCCGTGGCGGGAGCCTCCGCGTCTCAGGCGGGCCTTCGCCCACTTCGCTACAGGGTCAGTATAGTGCAGTGCCTAATCATGCTTCAATATGTAATTGACCCTCTACACTGAAGCCGCGATTTGTCTTGTTACTCTGAAGATGCAATTTACTGTTTGTTGCTGTATCCTTATCACTTTCTTTGAAATATTTGATGCTTGCTTATTTTTTATTTATGTTTGTGAGAGAGAAAAATAAACAATTTGATTTGATTTCATACAAACTTCCGCCCGCGACATCGCTCGCGGCTGTCTCGGTCTAAAATAATTGTGACAGAATGAAAGTTTTCATTGAAATTTAAGTTCTTCAATTTTGTCAATTTGAAGCGTTGCCTTTAAAAAATTAAAGTACTTTTAATCAACAATTTGTTTAGGATACAATCTACACCACGCAGTTATTTAACTCAAATATATATAATGAAAAACACCGTATTTGTGGACGTGGTTTTATCCAGAATTCAATTCAAAGAGTTTAAAGTGTTCGTAGAAGCGACGGGAAATGATAAATATAAATATGAAAACCCACAGTCCGATGGATTTCGATGGAAACCACGTATTTGTGGTGTGTTAGAAATTGAGGAACGATGTAATCAAATATTAATTCTGATAGTTTAATTAATGACACATTAGTGGCAATTTGAAGTGTCGCAAAAGCTAAGCTAAACTAACTAAAATTAATGCCATCCTTTTTGTTCCCATGGCTATGAAAGTGACGGCAACATTTTTAGTTAGTTAAGTTTAGCTTTTGCGATACTCCGAATGGCCACTATTAGGTAAGTACCATTTACATGATGCCATTTTCTTTTACGTACCAGAGCAATAATTGACGTTAAATAATTGTAAGCAACTGTTGTTTAGACCTCCCTACACCAAGGAAAGAAACAAGTAAGAAACAGGTAAACCAGGTGGAGTGAGCCTAGCTTTTTTTTTAAATCTAATTAGAAAAACTTCAGTGGAAAGCCAGTCAAACAAAATAAGGCATTTATTTATTTATTTATAGGAGATCCAACAGCTTTCTTAAAACAAAATAACAATGTAATAGCTATAGGAAGCCAATTAAAGGTTCTCGCGATTATATTCTAGACTAGCATTAACAGTGAAAACGATGAAGTTATGCATGTCAAAGCAAGTAAAAGTAATTGTAAAATTAACAAGATATTAATCGACCAGTTTTTGCCGGACTGGAGGGTAGTTGCCGAGGATCGTGAGGTGTGGAAAGAGTGGGGGGAGGCCTTTGCCCAGCAGTGGGATCATCACGGCTCATAATAATAATAATAATAATTAACACCTCAACAAATTGTTGTCTGGCATCACACGCTACACTTGAAATTGAAATACAACTTAAAATAGATTATGAACAGAAACCTTACGTGTAAGTAATGTTTAAAGCCAAAAGCTGAAACTAACGCCCAGCATAGTGGCCAAACTATAAGCAAAATCATGACGTCATCCCGATTCAATAGTTCGATTCTCACAGCGTAGGTGAACGATGGGCCTTACTGGCGTTAATATGTGCGTAAACAGTTCAAGGGATTTAGACCTGTAGCCACCACTGAATAAGGCTTGGTTTGGAATGGCGATGTGTGGTCAAATGTGAACACAATGAAGGAAAGTAAACAATTGGTCTTTCGAACGGTGAATAATTCATTGGATGTTGAATAAGAGGCGAACTACATCGAAACTCGCGCTGCAGCTTTGTATATAAATGGATTTTTGATAATAGAAATGTTTAAAAGGTTTCTTGGACATTGAAATAGAAAGTAGGTATTTTTAAAACTCACACAAATATAAAGTAACAGTAAAAATTTGCATCGTATTTTTTCAAACAATATGTACAAATACAAAATAAACATGAAGGTATCAAGCAAGGAATAAGTGATGATGGATGACCATTGACCATAAAACAACATAAATCACATGCAACATAAAACTACACATCTAATCTAATTAAAATAAAAAACCTAGTTATACTATGCTGAAGTGTGCGACAATATAGAGTTCTCCTATACAAAACGTACGAAAGGAGAGAAATTGACTGCGAATTTACGTGTATTTTCATGTTGTTTATTCTAACTACAAGTTATTTTCATGTTTTTGCTAAAGGCCTTAATTTCAGAGCTCTATTGAATCTAAATTCGGGTTAAGTTTTAGTTTAAGGTGCCTCACAGCGCGTTTAACGCAAGGATTGTGAATGGGTCACAGCTTACCGACTGCCTTATCGATCGTCGATACAAACGCGTAGTTTAAAACGTAGCTTTCTCTTACTGATATCAAGTTATATAAGTTGAAGTTGTTACTAGTTGTTATGCCTCTTCTCAGTTTATGAGTAGTTAAAGTTCGCCATTTGTCTCGAATCCGCTCAAGCGGGAGATACTTTACAAAAGCATTCTCAATGTCACGGTGTACAAATTAAAATTTTCTATGGTTATTGTTTTATTTTAGGGTATCGTATTTCCAACGAATAAACCTAAACGTGCAATATTTGAGCTACGTTATTGTATTTAAAAATATTCGAACACTTACAAAATATACAGGTTCAATGGTTTGAATAAATTTTGGTCTGAGTAAGAGATGAATGAAAAAAAAATTTTATTTATTTATTTATTTATTTAGAAGACAATATAACATCATAACAGGTTTTTTTTTTTAACCCTAAGGCGATGAATGAAATGAATGAAAATACTTTATTGTACATTTACAAAAGAAACTTAAGAACTAGTAAACCTTAAGAATAATTGTACAATGGGCGGTCTTATCGCTAAGAAGCGATCTCTTCCAGACAACCTTTGGATGGAATAAACAAGAATGAAATGGTTGGAATGGCAGGGGTGCACAAAAAGTATAAATTTTAATTAAACAATCGCAAAATAACCTAAACATTAAACATGTTCCTACTACTATATCATATACAAACTAAATATTACATAAAATACTTACATACCTATAAAATAGACCTAATTCTTACATAAATACTCAATAATAAAATAATAATAATAAATAATAATAAGAGATTACAGTGACTCAAAGTTTTGGCGGTTTCCTTATTTTGAGTTATCGTAAAATATTCCGATAAAAACAGATACTATTCTAATCTGCTACGCAAAATATTAATCACATGAAAATACAGCAGTTGCCCCGTGGCGGGAATTGAACCCGCAACCTCCGCGTCTCACACTGCACCACAGAGGTCGTCAGTCACTTGTCGTCAATTGAACTAATTATTTATAAAGATGTAACTACCCGTTCTTATTTTTAAACAAACATGCGGCTAATGACCAAAATCATCAAATGTATTTATTTAGAAGTTTATTTTTGTACGGAACCCATTATTTCAATTACAAACGACCTTAGAAAACATAAAGAAGTAAGCAAGTATTTGTTCAATTCCCCTGATTTACTGCTAACGAAACTTGGCCGTTTTATCTTCTTTTGTATTGTTTCAAAGGCACGAAATAAAAGAAAATATGAAAGGACGTGATAACTTACGAGATGTCTCGGAAAGAAATCATTCGGCCGACAGCGTTTACTTAAAGAAGTTTGTTTTTCGTTTTTTTTTTTAATAATGAACATAAACATAAAACGACTTTTCTTGACATACACACAAACATAAAATTAATATAGGTCGAGCGAACGAAGCGAGTAAAGATCTTATTGGCAACTTGGATAATTTTGCGTTGTATGTTTGTATGTTCCGGCATAACTGTCGAACCGATAATCCAATCTTCATGAAACTTCATGAAACATGAAACTACCTACGTATATAGGTAGTGATAAGTACATTTCCGGCGAATATAATGAGCCTAATCGGTAAAGGGGTTGCAAAGATATTCGCCCAAGTTGCCACTAAGATCTTCACTCGCTTCGCTCGCTCGATTATCACAAGTGACAGCCACTAAAGCATACTCACGTTGCAATCAGTATAACGTCCAGGGGGCCTATCATCAGTTTTCGACTGGTATAGTTAACTATTCTCGCTCACGTGTCAAGTATTCTAAATGTATGGAATTTTTAGTTCATGCAAGTTACCGGGGGAGGCGCTGCACTGGATTTTCATACATTTGTGATACTTGACTCGCTAACGAGGACAGTATCCAATACTATGGTTAGCTCGTGATAGACCCCCAGATCGCATGCAACTACGAGTACATGCAGCGGCAATTGATTTGACAACGAGTCCGTTGAGTAATTACCACGTCGTGTCAACAAGCACACGATTAAGGTAATTACTCTTACATGTGGTAGTCAGGGGATAGGGGATTACTGTGGTTGTGTTCAGCAAATAATTAGCTAAATGGAAATTTTCAGACAGTAACAAAATCTGTATTTGACGACCTCTGGAAACAGGCATTAGAATCACCTAGCATGTAAAACGAAACTTAAGTGATCCTTGAGGTCCTACAAGAATAAATGATTTTTCTTTCTTTCTTTCTTTCTGTGGCGCAGTGGGTGAAAGCACGCCTGAGACACAAAGGTTGTGGGTTAGATCCCGGCTGCGTGGCAAATGTTTGCATGATCTGCAAATTGTCTCGAATCAGGGTATTACAATTAATGTTATTGTTATTATTAATATTACAAAAATATATATATTTCTATTTTTGTATTAAGTAGTTAGTCATTGTCATTACCATAACACAAACATTAAGTTGCTTATGCTTTGGACGCTGTGTGGAATGTAAAAGGATTTTTAATTTTGTTTTTTAGTTTTGTTAACAAAAATTAAGAAAATTAAACAAGTATTTCATACACAAAAACCAAACGTTTAAGACGTCAACAAGCTCAATCTTAAACTTAACAATTTACTTATTAAAACTAAATCAAAATCTGCCATTCCAAAAATTTTAATCCTGTTGCCTTTTTATCTAAATTTATAAATAGATCAAACCTAGTGTATTATATAATCTGTGATCAAACCAAGAAAAGAGAATAATATCCTGCAGCTATCTAAACCCATTGATCGACATCGAGCGCTATCGAGGACATAAATTGCGCGCGAAATAAACAAGCTAAAACACTTGAGGACCCAACACTATCGAGAGCGGTATAAATCTGTAGGACGTGTGAGCGCGGCGACTTGAACTATTTCCTAAACATTTGAATTTGTATTAAGTAAGTAAATTACTTATTTACTTATTGCTGGTATGTCTATATCACACAGTGTTGGAACAGTCTTTGGTAGTTTACGATTGGTTAATCTTTTTGAGCACTGTTTTGTTATTATTACAGAGGTAATAAAAAACAGCTTATGATAAGTTTCACAAACAGAACACTCAGTTTTTTTAAATTCCTTTGTTCAACGTAATAATAAAATAAAATAGTCGGCGGCGTTAGTTTGACGCATACAAACACTTTAAGGGCGTGTCTGAATCTTAAAGCAAGGCGGAACAGCCCTCTATCAGCGCTATAAATCCATGTGACGTATAATACGTGTGGCGCGGGAAACGCTCGGAAGTATGGATGGGGCCTTTTTATCGCGACACCTCATTTTTTAAACTTTTTGACTGCGAGCCTTTTGTCGATAACTTTACGGCTGCATTGATTAATCGTAGCAATTTCCACAGTGTCTATTCCGTTTATTTTTATTTTCACCGCATTATTCATAATCATTATTCAATGGTGTAAAATGTGTAAAATGTCCAAGGATATTTATTATTTATTTATATTTTATATAATTAAAAACACAGCACATAGTTTAGCTATATGAGCTGTAGAAAGGAATTAGTCTAATATGAATAGAATAACAGTTAAATAAAAAAATATTATTATCAACACTCACCAAGAATGACTCTATCACGCTAATATGTAAGTGTGTTTGTTACTCTTTCACGCTCAAACTGCTGGACGGATTTTAATAAAATTTGATACCAGGATTGCTTATGCCCTGCATAAAAAAATAAGCTACTTTTGGTCCCAATATTCCCACGAAAACGGAAATTATACGCCGCGGGGCGCAGCTAGTTGAAATATAAAGAAAGCTGATAAAGATTTCATCTATCAATCTTTTTGAGATTTGTCTCCACAACTAGTCCTCGGTCCCACACGAGTGCCCTCCCCCCTCCCCCCCTCTTCATCCCCACAATCCCCCTATGGGGACTTGAAGAAGCAACTGAAGCAACTTCAGTAACGCATTACATATTAACGAACGCGCAACAAACGCACACGAAAGATTTTTATTCGCAAACTTTTAGAGAATTTCGTTTTACAGCAACGTTTTATCCGAATGTTACAGTTTTTTAAATATGTTTTAATAAAATTTCGTTTAAATGTTTTTATATTATCGGAATGAAACACGAATGCGGATATTAAAACTGAAATCTTTATAGAATCATAACACGCATTGGAAAGCTTTTTAGAAATAACTATAAAGTTGTTCAATGTTTTTTATACTCAAAGCTTTTTTTGGGGTTCCCTACCCAAATGGAAAAAACGGGACCCATTTGATGCAGATGCTTAAAGTTCCTCGGCTTAGTGTAGTGGGAATTTTAGTGTCAAATCCCCTGTGAAGCAGAAATTTCAGATCAAGAGGATTTTGACACTTACATTTCCAAAATCCCCTTTGATATTAAATTCGTAACACTTAATTTTATTTAATATTTTTAAAATCATTTACAGCAATGCTAATGGCGATTAACTATAGCAATTTGATAACTTTGAAGATTGCATGGCTTTGAAGATTGCTTTTTTTTTCTATTATACTTACACCAATGAAAAGTGACGGCAACAAAAGCAGCCGAGTTTTAGGAAGTTTCTAACTCAATTATAAATAACGAGTGTGAGTATAAATAAACATCCTTTCAAACTATAAAACTCTAACAATAACAATACTAGTAATTCGTAAAGCTTCCAAAGAGTTTCTTTACAATCAGCTTTAGACAAGTGGTGTAAACACATTTAGCGTTTGTTTACATTCCCCCTCCCCTCCCCCGTCGGCATGATGTGAATCATAAAGAACTCCCACTTCAAAGGTTCAGCGTGATTCAGTTTACTAACTTTGTTAGAGAAAGTAGTTAGATATTTTTATTTGACAGGTTAATTGGGATGGATTTTGTTTAAATAATAAAAAAAAACTTGAGTTCATTCGTAGAGAGACGTACCTACGAGTACCTATAAACCAAGTGCAATGCTTCAACTTTTTATTTAATTATTGAACAGAATAAATTTATATTCCATTTTATAATCTGCCAACCCCAAGTCAAATATTCACAATCGCTTTAGAATAATCGCATGTGTAGGAATTGACACTCCATGACAAAAACTCAAGCGATCAGCTGTCAAATCAAAGCGATGATAGAAATATAATAGATACGAAGCGTTTGTCATTTGTCTGAGAGGATGGCTTAGGTGCTGGGCAAGCTTTCAGCTCAACAATGTCCCAGGCACTCCAGTGGTGGCTATTCAGGATGTCTTTGACAGCACTAAAACTGATGCCATTCTTTTTATTTCGATCGTTATGAAAGGGACGGCAACATTTTTAGTGCTGTCAAATTAGTTTAGCTTAGTTTAGGCGACATCCCGAATAGCCACCATAGTCTCGTCAAATGTAGGCAAGAAGCCTATTGATAATGTATGAATTCTAAGATGTAAAGGTCTTTGGCTACAGGCCTCATTCATCAGATCTCATTATTTCCACCAAGCCACAAAAGGATGTTCAACAGTCAGACAGACAGTAATAATGGCAATTGCAAGAGAATGCCGAGCACAGCGCGTGTAGATAATCACATTAACATAATGTATGCAGATGAGAGTTTCATGGCCGTAATAAAACATACTTTGAAATCTATTACTTCACTGAGATAAAAAAGTACTTTAGTACAAGTTTACTCACCTGCGGAAAGAAAGAAAGAAAGAAAGAAAAATCATTTATTCTTGTAGGACCTCAAGGATCACTTAAGTATCGTTTTACATGCTAGGTGATTCTAATGCCTGTTCCAACGCGACTCCCAGGTATCGCATTTACCAGGATTAAAAGCAGCCTAATTATTTCAAGTCACAAACTTTGTATTCCATTTCAGCTTAATCCGCTCAGATGTTTTTGCGTGAAGAATAACAAACATCCATCCATACATCCATAGAATCTTTCGCGTTTATAATATTAGTGAGATGTAAACGTAATCAGGCTCACGAAATTACACCAATGAATGATGATAAACCTACTCGTATGTTTCGTTTATACTTAGTTCGTTCGTTCGTTCGTATGAGTTTTAGGCCGCCTAAAGGCCTCCGTCATGGCTTAACGACTTTAAAAGCCGGGACCGACAATTAATATAAATAAATAAATATCCTAATTAAATGTAAGTTTATATTTAGTAAAAATTGTGTGCAAAGCAACGGCTGTGAACTAGTCTAGCATTAGTTATATCGTCAAATTTTTTCATTTTACCCTCGTCCATTAATCAAATACAGTGAGTATCCACGTGAGCACGTGACGTCATGGACGTGACGTCACGGACGTGACGTGCACTACAAGTTTCAATGGCACATTGGCATGCAAGGAGCAAAGATAGTAGCGGAGACGCATGGAATTTATACGGATGTAAAAAGTTTATGATTTTTAAGCTATTGCATAGCTTCTATCGCGGGCCTTGAGCGTGGAGACCGAATCCAGAAATTCCGTAACGAAAATAACCTAACACCCCTCATGCAATAGCTTTACCGCGGCAGTCTCCAAGTGCGACGCGTCTTTTTTCAAAGTTTTTTTCATCGTGAGTGAACCTAGCCACAGTCAGCTCTACACGTATTGACCATTGTCTTTCATGTGGATATGGCCGGCAGCTTAGAGGATGGTTTAGTTGCTAAGCAAGCCTATTCCTCTCAACAATGTCCAACAGTGTTCTGTTAAGTGTAAAAATCATCTAGTAAAGATGTAAAGGCCGAAGTTTCTAACTAAATCCTAACCAAGGCAGCAAAAACTAAATCCCTTCACGAAATAAGTGGAAACATTACGCAAGAGTGCGTGGCAAAATTTCTGACTCTTGATCCAAAGCGAGGCTTAGCTGAAGCTGCTCGAAGTGTTTATTACGTACAAACGTGCTCGCGCGCTCCTGTGATGTGCTCGAACATACTAGAGAAAAGATTCCCTTATGAAATTCACGCTAAGAAGGGCTAAGATCACTTGTGTGGATGTTACGTCTTTAATCAGAATATACTTGTGGGAAATCTTGAAGGAAGAGGCCTAAAGTGATCAGTTGTGGTTGAAGAGTTATCACTAGATTGTGCTTTAACCATAACTGAAGAGTAGGTGAACAAAACGTCACTTTTCCACGTTTATACAACGATACATTGTATCGACTGTGATAAAAACTCCGAACAAAAGGCAGTAGGCAGGATTTGAGTACTGCGACCCATGCACACAATCCTCGCGTTTGTAAAACACGCTGCAAACTAGCTGCGGTGACGCGCGTTTCAAACGCGTTTTTCATAATAAGATTTCCGTTCATAAGATTTCTCAAAATGTGCTTTTTGTTTACTATACTAATTTTTAAACCCTGTTCAATTGGTAAGTATTGCGTCGTTGACAAGGTATGAGACAAAAGTGTGAGTGCTGTCAACGTACGCTGGCTTTGTGTTGTCAATCGAATTTCCATGCTTCGAAAATACAAGAGCGAAGTGTAGTACTTTTAGAAACAAGTGAGATTTCAGGAAGTGAAAATGCTGAGTGAAATTCTTTGATGTTCGGATAGAGTTGTTCTACGTGGACACAAAATTATTGGGCTGTTTTACGCCCAGACTAGATAAAGTTATAGATCATTTATTTGCATAAACATGTGTAAATAATGATGATCAAAACTGGGTATAGCCGCAACATGTTTTATCGATGTAGACTTGTCATGATTCCGGCGTGAAATCTGAGTTTCAGAGTCTTTCTTAAACTTTCGCGATCACTATTCATACTTTTAGATAGAAATTTACAGGATTTTATCGCGTAATTTACCAATGAGTTCGCCCGCGACCACGGTTGTTGCAACACAGCCGAAACGTCGGGAAATAATAAAAGCTAAATTACGCGATAAAATCCAGTAAATTTCTATCTAAAAGTATTTCAGAGCTTATTTTTTGGTTTTGGATATGAATAACGTTAACAAGCGTAGGATGCTATCAAAACGGCTTAGAAATTTCGTTAGTAGACATTCTAACTTATTTCTATCCAGAATATTAATGATAGTGACTTTGAAATTAAATTTAGGAAATAAAAACTATAAAGCACGATTTAATAAAGAAATGTTTATTGAAGCAGGTGTTTATTAAAATTTTGATGAATAAAATGGTAGTGAAGTTACGATTACAAGCTCGTTTGTTTAGGTTAGACGCTAATTAATCTGGCCCTTCTCTAAAATATCCCTCCTCCCACCATCCCATACAGTGACTGTGTGTTTGTGTGCGTTACGCACTTGTAATACTAATACTATAAATGCTGTGCAGACCACACTTCGACACTCCCTACGTACACTTGTGTAACTGCCGGATACACACTTATACGTTTATTGCATTTTTGGCATCTACACATGTCAATCTATCATTATAACTTACAAAAAAATAAAAAAGTCTACTCTAAGTACTTTTTTCTCAATCGTGTAACTGTCTAACTTTATTATTTGCCCGCCGTACAATGTTCTATCTTCCTCATACACACTTTGACGCGGGGGGAATGAGGTCCAGGTGGCGGGTAACTGCCACTTACTTAGTTCTTGCGCGGACAGCGAGTACAATGCGTGTGCGATTTGTAAATATTTTATTGCCGCAACTATGACATGTGAACGTTTCCATTCTTAAACAACTTGAAAGCTAACGCTATTAAAAAAAGAAAAATAGATATATCAGACCCTGATATATCTACCTTAAGACCAGATAAGTAAATTATAATTAATTATTTACCAATGTTTTGTACTTTTTGATGTCCAATCATAGTTATTGGGCTTTTTAGTCAGTTGTGTTTTATTGCCTTCATGGTTACCTTAACTATTATGGATATTATTAGTAAATTTTGTTACTTTCATAATTTTTTGTATTACCTACGTACAAATATGTAACTACGCACTTACATATTTATGCATCGGGGTTCAGTATGATCATAAGTGTATCTACGCACTTACATATTTATGCATCGGGGTTCAGTAATGATCATAAGTGTATCTACGCACTTACATATTTATGCATCGGGGTTCAGTATGATCATAAGTGTATCTACGCCACTTACATATTTATGCATCGGGGTTCAGTATGATCATAAGTGTATCTACGCACTTACATATTTATGCATCGGGGTTCAGTATGATCATAAAGTGTATCTAGGCACTTACATATTTATGCTTCGGAAAGATGTTAAATCATAATTCGGTAACTTACCTTTACATAACTTTACATCGGAAAGTTATTTAATTAAATGTATGGACCCATGCACTTACATAGTTCTGCGTTTGTTTTTTCATGTTATTTTAATAAAATAAACAATTATTTTATTGTATTTCAGATATAATTAATATCTCAGTAAAAATATGGAGGATGGCCTACGCGGAATGGATAAGAATATTATTAAGTTCTGTTATATTCTACAAAAAACTAACTACCTTAGAATAAGCTTAGTTACGCAAGTGACAATTCGTCAATTAGGGTCAAAACACATGTACAAAACATATTATTAGATCATACTTTCTAACGTTAAACCATGTAAGTACCAATTAAACAGAAAAATTCTCTAAGTATATCCGTGTAACAGGCAGTTACAATATTGCCGTTCTATTAAGCATCGACGAAAAAGTATGTATGTGCCACATACATCATCGTAAGCACCACGTAAAAATATGTACGTGTAATAAAATCTAAACCAATAAATATTAAAATAAAACATAGTATCCATCTTAAACGTGATCTACAGTAAGAGCGTCTCACCAATTTTCACAGCAATATCTCAAAAAGGGCTACAGTTATAGGCATTTCAACTTTTTCAAATCTTAAAAACGCTCTCCTGTAAAATGTGTGTTTTGCAGATACACAACTGTACGTAGGGAGTGTCGACTTAGCGTGAGATTAGGACAGGGAAATGATAAATGATGATGATTCAAATTCAAATTCTTTATTAATCTTAGACTAACATTACAGTGTTATTGTTAAGAAGTGTAGATATTTTTTGTTCCTGTGTGTTTCTTTGTTTCTAAAAAATTAATAAATACACATTACAGACCTAAAGACGTTAATCTATTAAGATCATTTAAAAATGGCAATTACCTAAAACTAAAAACAAAATAAAATACAAAAAGACCTATTAACATTTACCTATGTATCTATAAAACTGACAAAGCAACTATATAATGATTATAAACGCGAGAGTTTGTATGGATGTATGTATAGATGGATGTTTGTTACTCTTTCACGCAGAAACTACCGAACAAGTTGCTGATTAAAATGCCATCCTGTTTTAAATATTGACACACTAACCCATATTTACATTGACTGCATGATTCGGCCCTATCGATTCGGCTGCCACGCTGAATATTTAAAGCGTCACGCGTTGCAGCTTATTGATATTAGTCCGTGATTGATTGATCGCCATCATTCGAATGGAAATACAAAGCTTTTATTAAAAGCAAATCGAATTCCTATTAGGACTTTTATACCAGTAACGCGTAAGTTTTGCGAATGGTTTTTAACTTTGGAGTTTGACCGTCAAATCAAATTTATTTTTGATGAAATTTACAATTTAGTATCTGCTCTACAAGCTAATTACCTTCACTGTCATTATCATCATTTCCCTGTCCTTCTTTATTCCATTAAGTCGGTACAACATCTCTACAGACGTGATCATATTTTTTATAAAAAATATCCTTGGACATTCCACACAGTGTCATCTAGTCCCAAGCTAAGCAATTTTATGCTTGTGTTATGGTAACCAGATGACTGATAAACTCCATAGATACCTTTTTGTTTTTTTTTTGTAAATACATACTTATTATAGATAGAAAACACCCAGACACTAAATTAAATTTTAATAATAAAAAATAGCATAAAAGAATACGTGTGTACATGACAAGTTAAATAAAGTACAACAACCCCCTTACTCTCTAGGGTACACGAGGGGTACACGCGTGGTACACACGGGGTTGCAACCCTTAAACGAAGTTAGATCCGAAACACAAACACTCCGTCATTTGCAACTTCAAGTGCCAGGGTGAACATACCCTACACGAGCACAGTATATCATGTTAGCAGTAAAGATACTAACACCCATATTCTTAGTCGTAACTTTACCTCCAACTCCACTCGACCTTCACTCAAACTCATTCGAGGTCCCTCGAAAGTGCCTCATAAACTACCTTATGTTTGGTATTTTTAGACGTTATTTTAGAGTCAAATCAATCTACCTCGAGTAAGGAGAAATCAGATCAGTCAAAGTTAAATTTGATCAAACTTTCTTCAAGCCTAAAGAAATGTGTAATCTGTGGTGATTAAAAACGTCAAAATCAGTCGAATTTTGTAAACACAAAATGTAAACAAAGAAAACTTCAGTAAAGATTTTATAGTTTATCGTGCTAGGACCTTGAAATATAAGTTGACAAAGGATGAAGACTTGCGGTGATCCTTTGAACAACAAGAGCTTGGTTGCAACGCTATATTAGCAAAGGCGTTGACAAACAGCAGGCAAGAAACGCATGGAGCTCTTTCCTACTAAAACACAATACAGGAAGAAAGGCTTCATAGCTTCAGAGAAGGGAAAGGGGATGCATGATGATTGCATCAGAAGATTCTAACAAAAAAGGGAAAATAGAAAAAGAGGTTGCTGAGAAACTTTTGTGCAACCCAGCTAAGCGGAAAGTAACAGAAATAGAGCTAAAATGTAGTAGTTAGTTTAGTTTTTGTAAATAAATGGATACTGGTGTGTTCAATATAAACATAAGTCATTTTAGTTTTTTAATTAAACCATCCCTGTACTTACCTGATCCTTGCAAACTCAGCTATATTTATTGGATAATAATATTGATGCCAGAGTACAAGAAATGATTTTTGTTATAGAAAAAGACAAAAAAATCTATTAAATTGTTTATTTTAAAAAGTCAGGTCACATTATAATAGGTTTAGGGCCATATAGCCACTACATACGAACGAATTAGCCACGGACTACAGTACAGTAGGTAGGGTATCCTTGATAAAAGCCGATATTTGGAAAATTCGACCTCGTCAAATAGTTCCAATGGGTTTTCTGCATCCCAATATCCCGTGATGCGTTGTCGTCGTATAAAAATTTAGTAAATTCCTTTGCACATTCACGTTTTTACACTCAATTATTCACACTAATGTCCTAAGGAAAACTCAAGGTAGCTCGCGACCTACCTTACGTTGACAGCTATTTGACAAAACCTCGAGCGAGGATTTCCTTGAGGAATTTTCAAGTGAAGGATGAGTGGAGGTGAATTTTGATGTCTATAGATACCAATCACGATTTCAAGGCTGAGTCGAGTGGAGGTGGAGTTAAGGTTACGACTAAGAATATGGGGGTAAGTGTGGTAGGAATATTCAAGGTATGTAAAAATTTCAGTAAATACGGACTTATTATTTGTATTGATAAATTGAGAGGTATTTTTAATTACTAAGGTATGGATAAGATTCTGCTAAGATAATGATTTTGTACAAAATATACCGTAATTGATAGAAAATAATTATAATCTTAAAGTGAAATGTAGATAAAAACAATTCATCTTGATATTGACGACCTGTGACGTAGTGGGTGAAAACCCGACTGAGTCTGTTGGTCGATGTTTTCTATGTATCATCATCATCATTATCATCCGCAGCCCGATTTCACCCACTGCTGGGTATAGGCCTCCATCTGTTTACGCCACTCCTCACGGTTTTGTGCCAGCCTCATCCAATTTCGCCCCACAATGCTCGTAATATCGTCCGCCCATCTCGCAACGGGGCGGCCGACATTTCTGTAGCCAGTTCTTGGACCAGTTCTTTTCTATGTATAATAATAATAAAATGTAAATAACTACAAATTATACATAGAAAACACACAGCAACCACAATAAAAGAAATATTATTTAAGTAGTATATCAGTCGCCTGGTTACCATAACTCAAGCATTATATTGCTTAGCTTAAAGCTAGATGGCGCTGTGTAGAATTTTCAAAAATATTAAAATTAGATTTAGAACATTAACCTAGTATATACTATACACGAGTATATTTTGTTAACTGACTACACGTTCGTAAACGTCGATATTTTTTACCTGCTTTAAGTAAGTTAGTACTATCCAAGTGACTTTACTGGTACACCACCGTACTGTGCCAAGGGCTGATAGGGTGGTTATTAAACCGTGTACCTCAGGGAGTGCACATGTGTTGAGATCTGAAAGTAAGATGGGCGCGACAATGAATGCTTGAGCGTGTTACGATCGCATCCGAATGGGGATACATTCAAATGAATGTTTGGATTTTTAGGATTTAGAACGTAGTATTTACAAATCTTTAAGGAGGTAAAGAGGTAGCTTTTTAGTTGTATATAAGAAGCAATTTAGGAAGATTTAAGTCGTTTTTGTTAAACATTTATAAACTGAAGTAAAGTATTTTTAAATTTTTTCTTTTAATTTTTTCATGCAATTTTACAGGATTTTATGAAGTTTAGGTGAAATCTTGCTTTTCTTTAAGTTTGTTTTTCAAAGTTCATGCGCGCAAGATCTCAGTTCAGGATCAACTAGTTATTGTATGATGTACAATAATTTAGTAAACTGACCAATCAGGTCTATTAATGATAATTATATTGCTATAGGTATTACATTTTATAATTTATTTTGTCAGTAAGTGAAGGGTAATGACTATTATAAAAATAAAAAATAAAATATGATCACGACTGTATCCCGGGAGCGGTAGACATTTCTTTCAGATCATTTTCTTTCAGGCAATTTTTAGATCTTTTCAAAGATCTAAAAGGGTAGTCAGAGGTATGTCCAAATACATACATATTTGGTACATGCCCATTATACATTTTTATTAATTAAACCTCGGCAGTGGATCTGGCAAGCGCAAAAACGAAGGGTGGCCTATAGCAATAGTGGGAGAGATCGGGCTGTGGATGATGATGATGAAACCTCGACACCAAAAAAGAAGTAAACAAAGGTTTCAATATTACCTAAATAGTACAGAACCCAAACAACGTTATACAAAGTATCGCCAATAAATAAGTAGGTACTACAAGGTGTGTACCCGCGATAACAGCCACCTGTACCGAAGTACACTCAACTAATGTTATTGTTTTACTCCGTCACCAGAGTTGGCCAATTGCTCATACGAACGAACGAACGAACGATTGGTAAGGTACCGTAGAACCCTGACATTCTAAAGTATGACATATTTTTTGTATAATTGAAATAAATCAAGGAAATACCAACCTTATTGTTGACTGATTAGCTTCTAATTACACGAACATTTGCTAAATCTGTTGTCACCTTTTAAGAGTTACAATAAATTGTATTTTTTTTAACTTTCCCAATCAGAGCACTTTATATTAAACACACACTCACACACACACATCATAAATAAACGCAGCTAATACGCAAATATTTTTTTAATTAAACCCGACGCCGATTCATCTGGATTTCACCAGCCGTGTTCGCGGGAAGACTGAAGTGTTCGAGGTACCGCGACAAGACAAAGCGTTTGTTGAACTACCCTCACTTAATTTTAGAAATTATTAAGGCTAAGATTATAGGTATGACCGCTCTCGCGGTTGCAGCATTTTTATGACGATTTTGATCTTTATTTACAAAATAGTAATTTGAATGACATTCACCGTACCGTTTACTATGATCTTGTACTGCGCGGTGATATATTTCTGGCCTAATTGGGCCCGGATTCCTACTAACGCCTGGTTCCTATATTTTACTTAAGAGTGACCGTAGATCTATCTCCGTAGCAACTTTGTTTATACAACACAATATGTATGACACTTTTTAACAGAGGAACCGGGCGTAAGACAGCAAACAACACTTAAATATCCGTATCTGAGATGATTTTAATTACATTACCTACATCGCTATAACAGCTTTTACATCGCTTTAGAGACTATAATACCTAAAGAGGTTTTAATGACAAATATTAGGCTGAGTGTACGTGGTTTAGGTGTCTGCATTGTATACAATACATTAGCTAATGCTTTATCCGGTGTTTAGGGGAATTCGATTATTTGTGAAGTAAATAAACATTACACCAATACTATAGCGAAATACTTTTTATCTCATATTCGAATTTTGTTGTGTTTTGTTTCAAACAAAATAAACTACAAATTAAATTATTTAATCTCTATTGAGGACAATCAAATGGAATCCAAACACGGTTTTAGCTTCTGCATTTTGTATTTTTAAGTAGCTTATAGTATATAGGTAAACGACCAATTTCGGATCGAACCCGCAACCTCTGCGTCATATGCGGGCTTTCATCCACTATGGCACAGAGGTCGTCACCTAATTTTGTTAATTTGAATACCATGTCTGTGATTAAAATTAACAACAGACAACAGTCTTACGTTATTTTTACAATCAATCTTTTGTTTTAGAAAATTGCATGCGTATAATATTAGCACCCCTCACAAAATAAATAATGTCTCACACTTTAGGGATACACCCGTGATCCTGAATTATTTATTTCGTCCTAAAATGCCACACAAATGTATACCTTACTACCAAAATTTTAAGGTCATATTTTCTAGTATTCTAGTTAATCAGTAAGCAACAGAATCGCAAATGTATTCATAAGGCCATAATCCATTTACAACATAATGCAATCCAAATGCATAACGCAGTGTGTGCTGTAGATTAGATTTTACATGGACCTAGTATAGTACTGGACGAACAGTGAGCATGCCGCCGAGAGGGACAAAAAATGCAGTGAACCCATTAGTTTCGTAGTACAAAATTTGGAGCATCAAGTTTCTGGTCATACAAAAAAGCGGCACGCTATAATGCTTTTGTCTCTTTTACTCACAATAATGTTTTTTTTTCTTTACTATAATTATTGTTCTTACTTAGTTAAGTAATATCAATACATTAGTAGTATCTAGGTATAGTAATAGGTATGTACACGAAAAATTTAATAAGGTACAATCAGCGGAAGATCCCTACTTTTAAAATTATGACGGTTGCAATCCTATATAAGCAGAGCGCTGCCCTGCCTCGGGCTCACTTTCGCTCGAGCCTCCAAACTGGTAACATCTCTGACTGTCTGTATCACACTGTTATTATGTCCAAATATTAATTGATTTGTTTAGATTATTTAGATGTATTTAATGTGTAACCTTTTGTAAATTATTTTGTAATTATTAAATTGTGTTGTTTGGAAGTTTATATTTTTTTAAGTAAATATTATTGAAACCGCTTACTTCAGAAGTGGGATTGACTCCATTGTCAATCCCCGCTCTGGCCTACAGCTAAACATCCATATTGATCTGATTGCATCATGGCCGAAGGTTCTACATCTCGTGGCAGAGGTAGAACAAGGCGTGCAGCAAATATCGAAACTAATGAACTTCATGAGACTTTAGGTACAATTCTGGCGCGTCTGAACGCGTTAGAGCATGTCGGTCTACCCTCGACGTGCGCCGCGTCATCGCAGCCGATGGCGCCGGACGAGCGCGCAATGGCGCTGCCTAGTCGCGTCGTTACGTGTTCGCCGTGCTCGCAGTCTACAGCGATTTCCGTTGTGCCACCCGAGCACGTGCTACCTCCCTCAGGGGCTGAGGTCTCAGTGCCGGCATCCAATGCCAGCACCATTGGTGACTCCACGGCAAACACCACGTCCTCGCTGGACGTCACCGAGCGCCTTATTGGAGCGTTGAGTACGCTGAGCAAGGTTAGATCCAACCATTATTACATTTCGAATTTCGATCCTAGTTTGCACGATATCGATTCTTGGTGTGAGGAAGTGGAGAGAGCTCGTAGCACAAATTGTTGGGACGACAATGAGTGTTTATCCCGGATAGCTAACTGCTTAAAGGGAGATGCTCGTAGTTGGCTCAATGATTGGGTTACTAACGACCGTACCTTTTTTTTTTTTTTTTTTTTTTTTTTTTTTTTTGCGTCGGGAAATGCCTTATGCATTCCCTCCCGCCGTGGGGGCGGCGGAAGGGATATGTGGGACTCGCACCCACTAAAACCCGACGGGGTTCCCTCTGACTGCCATTTGCCGGGGCTATGGGCACGCTTTCGCACTCTTCCACGGCCCCGACGGCGTCGGCTCTATCAGAGCCCCTCCAACTGGTGAGGCATCGCCTCCAACCGAGTCTCTCAGGAGAGAGAGGGGCGCGCGGAACACCCACGCGCGCCACCTCTAGGCCCTTAAGGGACGGCAGTACCCCCCGGTACTACCGCCGTGGCCTGTGTTATGGGGGTCGGAGATCTTGGAGGAACCTCCTCCTCCGACGCCCCGCTCTCCTGCTGCGGATGGGATCGGTCGCCAGGGCTTCTCGCTCCCGTTCCGCGGCTTCTTTCTGCATCATTGCTCGTTCGCAGAATTGAAGCACCGCATCCCACGCCTGTTCGTCTCCGACCATGGCATTGACCAGGGTCGGGAGTGTGAGGTTACTACCTATAACTTGCGTCAACTCCGTTCGAGGGGTTGCCCAAGCTGGGCACTCCTCTAACGTGTGTTGCGCTGAGTCCTCCACATGTGGGCAGTGATGACACGCTGGTGTTGGCTCTCTGCCAATTCGGTACAGGTACTTTCCGAAGCAGCCATGCCCGGAGAGCACCTGCGTGAGTCGAAACGACATCGAGCCATGCTTCCTGCCTAGCCAGTCTCTTAAGTGCGGCTGAATCGCCTGCACAGTCCTTGAGCCAGCAGAAGGCTGGCTCATTCTGAGCTCCCATTCGTCAATCAAGGCGTCGCTTATGAGACACTTTTGTCTCTCCACCTCTCTCAGCGCTGGTATTTGACCCTGCTGCTTCTTCTGTTTCCGCCAAACGTAAATAGTCGCCATGCCTCGGGCGTCAATATCCCATGGCATTGAGCCAGCCAACGCGCACGCAGCCTCAAAGGACACCGTGCGGTATGCCCGAATCACCCTTAACGCCATCGCTCTCTGCGGCTTTCGCAGCAGGGCGACGTTTTGAGCGACTAACGACCGTACCTGGTCCAACTTCAAAAAAGAATTCAAGCCTTTGTGCTCACGAAGAATCGATGTCGCTGATATATTGTTCGAAGTTATGTGTACAGACTCCGACGGTTACCCCACGTATGCAGAATATGCCCGGCGTTCTATTTTGCGCCTTAATATAGTAAAAGGTTTAAGCGAAGAGCTAATTGTTGCTATTGTGATACGTGGAATAACCGACGCACAGGTACGTGCTGCTGCTGTGAATGCCCACTTGCTACCCAAAGACCTTGTCGAGTTTCTGTCTATTTATACTAAGCCTAAAGTAAAATCTGAATCGTATGTTTCTAAAAAATCAATGCAGTTTAAAAACGATCGTAAACGACCCTATAATAATAAGAAATCTGATTTGAAATGCTTTTCTTGTGGTGAATTTGGTCATACACAGCGTTCGTGTTCCAAGAGAATGAAATCGGAAGAACAGTCTCAAACATTTGCTAAAAATAACTCTGATAGTAGAAATGCGGGTAGTAAGAAAAAGGTACCGTGTTCTTTTTGTAAAAAACTGGGTCATGATGTCACTGTTTGTTTCGCGAAACAGCGATCAGAAAGTCGTAATGAAAACAATGTAAATTTTTGTCGCGAGTTGAAAGGTGCATTTACGGATAGTGACGTCACGACCGCGGTTATACAGGGTATACCTACGGACGTACTAATTGATAGCGGATCGCGCATTTCGCTTATCTCTGAAGCAGTGTTGAAACACTTTAGGTGTTCTCAGAAGCCAGCCTACCAGGTTTTACGAGGAATAGGTGATCAAAACATCGTAAGTAAAGGTTATGTTACTTTGGTGATCGAACTTAGCGATATTTCTCTCGAGGTTGATTTCTTTGTCGTACCTCAGAAATGTATGACGGTACCGGTGTTAATAGGTACTGATGTGTTGAACCGTGATGGCGTAACCTACATTCGTGCAAACAATGAACAACGAATTACGCGCAGTGACCAACAGGTAATGCACATAAATTCGAGTAACGAACTAGAAATCAAGACTCCCTTACAAGGTAACGATCGTGATAAGCTGATGTCCGTGTTGGACGATTTCAAGGATTCGTTTATCGTAGGTACTGCTCATACCACGGTAACAACAGGTGAGATGCACATTAAACTTACCAGCGACACGCCTGTTCACTATAGACCTTACAGGCTGTCTCACGATGAAAAGCTGAAGGTGCGCGAGATATGCCGTGACTTGCTGAACAAAGGTATTATTCGAGAGTCAGAGTCACCATATGCGAGCCCAATCATTCTTGTAAAAAAGAAGGATGGTAAGGATCGCATGTGCGTTGATTATCGCGCGCTAAACGCTATCACAGTAAAAGACCGGTTCCCGTTGCCACTTATCGAAGACCATATAGACCGTCTTGGTAAAAGTAAATATTTTACGTGTCTAGACATGGCAACCGGGTTCCATCAGATTCCTTTAGACAGTGAGTCAATACCAAAGAGCGCCTTCGTCACACCAGAAGCTCATTATGAGTACCTCAAGGTAAGTTTTGGTTTGGCTAATGCCCCTGTAGTGTACCAGCGGATCATCACTAATACGCTGAGGTCGGCAATTGAGTCTGGTAAGGCCTTGGTATACATAGATGACGTATTGATCTTAGCTTCGAGCATAGACGAGGCTATTGAAAACTTACGTGAGATTTTACTGACTTTAACAAGTGCTGGTTTTGCGATAAACATGAAAAAAAGTACCTTTGTATCCACCGAAGTTGAGTATTTAGGTCGTACAATATCTCAAGGTCAGGTCAGACCGAGCGAAGCTAAAATCAAAGTCTTAATCGATTCTCCTGTACCTATGAACGTCAGACAAGTCCGACAATTGTTAGGTCTCGCAGGATATTTTCGTAGGTACATACAAGATTACGCTTCGAAAACCGCCCCTATAGCTAACCTTACGCGTAATAATGTGGAGTTTCACTGGGGTGAGTCGCAAGAAAATGCACGTAAGTACCTCATAAAGTGTCTCACGAGTGAGCCAGTGCTCGCGATCTTTGATCCCCAGCTGCCTACAGAACTGCACACGGACGCCAGTTCTATTGGCTACGGCGCGGTATTGCTCCAGGTGCACGAGGGTAATAAAAGGCGAGTAGTAGCGTATTACAGTAAAACAACGCAAGGTGGTGAGCCGCGGTATCACTCTTACGAGCTAGAGACTCTAGCCGTCGTCAGAGCTCTCGAGCACTTTCGTCACTACCTATTAGGTATAACATTCAAGATCGTGACTGATTGCAACGCGTTGCGGCTGACTAAAGGTAAGAAAGATCTTTTGCCACGAGTCGCGCGTTGGTGGATATATATGCAGGATTTTAACTTCACTATAGATTATAGAAAAGGTGCAATGATGCAACATGCAGACTATCTAAGTCGAAATCCTGCAGATGTATTCCAGATCACAAGGCCTAAGAACTGGGCACAGATTGCTCAATCTGCGGACGAGGAAACTCGTACGTTGATTGACAAGGTTAATAACAACGAGCTAGACTCATCAAGGTACGTTGTCCGCAATGATTTGCTTTATTACAAGCATTCCACTACTGGTAATGATCCAAAACTTCTATGTTTCGTCCCTAAAGGACACCGTCTGAGCCTTTTAAGAATTTTTCATGATCAACATGAACATATATGTGCTGACAAAACAATTGAATTAATTATGAGACATTTCTGGTTCCCAGGTCTTAGTACTTTTGTTAAAAAATACATTTCCCACTGTTTAGTTTGCCTTTCATCGAAGAAAGTTCCCAGGGCTTCTCACCAGCCTATCTCGTCATGGCATAAGCCTGAAATTCCGTTTAGCACTATTCACATGGATGTACTTGGTCCATTGCCTGCTTCAAACGAACATAAGTATGTTCTGCTCATTGTAGATGCCTATTCGAAGTACTGTCTGTTTTATGCTATGAAAAAGCAAGACTCTGATGAATTAAAAACATTAACATGTAACGCTGTATCCTTGTTTGGAGTCCCTCAGCTTATTGTGTGTGATCGTGGACGTATGTTTGAGAGTGCGTGTTTTCAGAGTTGGGTTAGTGATATAGGTAGCCGAATTCACTTTATAACACCTCAGATGCATAATGAAAACGGGCAGGTAGAGCGCTACTGCAGGACATTACTCAACATGCTAAGGATTGAGGCAACCCAACCAGGTAACACTTGGTCAGAGTCCTTGTGGAGAATGCAGTTAGTCATCAACTGCACTAAACAAAGGACCACTCAAACTTCTCCGCTACAACTGCTCATCGGTATCGAAGCGACAACGCCCGTAATAAGGTCACTTGTTCGCGATGTAGCTATAGAAGATTCTGGCGAAAATCGAGAAGGTATTAGAGATATGTGTCGTCAGCGCACTAGCCGGTTGCTTGACCAACATAGACAGAAACAAGACGAGTATGTTAATCGTAATAGAAAAACAGCGAAAACATTCTCACTTAACGAAATGGTTTTTGTAATAAAGACTTCTCAAATTACAGGCAAGCTGGACTCGGGGATGCGAGGGCCCTATCGTGTAAAGAAAGTTCTGCCTCATGGCAGATACGAGCTGCAGTTAATTGGTGGTTCGTATGGCAAAACGACTAGTGCCGCCGCCGAGCACATGGTGCCTTGGCGAGGAGAGTGGACCCCTGAGTCATGTGCCTCATTTTTCGACTGTAAGTACGTTGTATTTACTAATGACGTTGCTTTGAAAAGTAGCGACTCAAGTCGCGGGTTCGAGTCCCGTTGTGTCTATGTTTGTGTTTACTTTTGTAGACATACACTGTAATCACACGCGAACTTTGGGCCTCTGTGATGATATGTACATGGTTGGTTTTCACACGCGAACTTTGGGCCTCTGTGATGATATGTACATGGTTGGTTTTCACACGCGAACTTTGGGCCTCTGTGATGATATGTACATTGTACATGGTTGGTTTTCACATGCGAACTTTGGGCCTCTGTGAGTGATGTACGTGGCAGCATGGAGCCCCGCTCTGCTTGCTTTTCACATGCGAACTTTGGGCCTCTGTGAGTGATGTACGTGGCAGCATGGAGCCCCGCTCTGCTTGCTTTTCACATGCTAACTTGGTGCCTCTGTGGTTGTATGTACTTTGTACATGGTAGCATTGAGCCTCGCTCTGCTTCAGACATGCAGCTTGGAGCCACTGTCTGATACTTTTGGATATACAGACTTGCTGTATATCTACGTCTATAGAAATTAATGCTAATATGTTGTTTTGCATTATTTTCAGTTGATGATGACGCCTTAGCAGATGCGTCCCAGCCTGTCCTGAGCACAGAAAATGAAGACGTTTCTGCGGGTTCATCGCAAGCTGTTCCGAGCGCACTCGAAGAAGACATCCCTGCGGGTCCACTCGACAGAGAGCCAACCACTGCACCACGAGATATGCCCGAGCTTTCGCCGAGTCCACTTGCCATTGATCATGAAGATAGAAGTATGCCAGAACTATGATGTGGTCGTGGACAACCACGTGTCAGGAGAAGCCGAATCAGCGGAAGATCCCTACTTTTAAAATTATGACGGTTGCAATCCTATATAAGCAGAGCGCTGCCCTGCCTCGGGCTCACTTTCGCTCGAGCCTCCAAACTGGTAACATCTCTGACTGTCTGTATCACACTGTTATTATGTCCAAATATTAATTGATTTGTTTAGATTATTTAGATGTATTTAATGTGTAACCTTTTGTAAATTATTTTGTAATTATTAAATTGTGTTGTTTGGAAGTTTATATTTTTTTAAGTAAATATTATTGAAACCGCTTACTGTACAATAAATTTCGTAAAATATTTCAGTGAATAAGAACGAGGTATATTCAATTTAATTTTACTTATTTTTATAAATTATAATAACTTTACTTGGATGGCGACGTGACAAACTAAAGAACCTTTACTAAGAGCGAGATTAATTTGTATAATTTTTTGTAAGATAACTATTGCTAGACTTTACACAACAAAATTAAATCATTAAGCTAATTTTTAGTTATAATGTAAAAAAAAGATAAAAGTTTGTGAACTTAGACCTTTTAAAATACACCTTCAACTTTCGGATATTTTATTTTATTATTACGTTGAATTTTAAGAAACGAATGTTCAGTTGTGAAACCTATCATAAACTATTTTTAATACCTCTGTAATAGTTTTATTTTGTATGGTGGCAGGAAGCAATCTTTTGCCTACACTTAACGGGACATTGTTGGGATAGAATAGGCTTACCCAGCACCAAAACCATATTTTCAGTTTAGCCAGCCATATCCACAGGAAAGACAATGGTCTATACATGTGGGGCTGACTAGCCGCAAGTTGTCTCACGGTGTTTTCCTTTACCAGTTAGAGCTCATGTCAAAACATTTGTTTTGAAACGAAAAATCCATTGATACACGACCGGATTCGATCCCACGAACTTCGGATCAAAAGTCGAGGTACTAATTCACTTGGTCAACACTAATACCTAATTTCCCGTAAATTCTTTATAATTTTACCATAAAAATATAAAAGAATCACTAGGTACCGTATCTTGGGAAATTCGTCAAAATCTCGTTTGTTTATTCTATTTTGTTAAAAATAGGTTTTATCTAAAAACATTCTTACCAGTACTAGTCTTTTCAACATCGTAAGATCTTGATTAAAGTTGTGTTTGCGAAAGTTTAAAAAAGTCTCGACAAGGATCAGCGGAGGGCGCTTCAATCAGCTGCGCAAACTTACACCGCGAGTTGCGAAGATAGCTGCGACGTTATACTGTTACTTTATGGGGTAAGACTAGTTGACTAGTCTGAACTATTCAACTAGTCTTACCCCATAAAGTAACAGTATAACGTCACAGCTATCTCCGCAACTAAATGAAATGTCAAAATGTGGGTTTGTTATCCTGAGATAACAAACCCACATTAAAAAGAAACGATCCTTTAAGTAACAAATAAATAACGAATAAATAAATATCTTTGGACATTTCACACAGCGTCATCTAGTCCCAAGCTAAGCAACTTAAAGCTTGTGTTATTGTAACCAGATGACTGATATAATACTTAGATACATTTTTTGTAAATACATACATTATATTATAGATAGAAAAACATCCAGACCCGGAACAAATATCTGCAGAACTTGCAAACATTTGTCCCGCGGCGGGATTCGAACCCGCAACCTCCGCGTCTCAGGTGAGCCTTCGCCCACTGCGCCACAGAGGTCGTTGTGACTGGATTCTCTTTCAAATTGAACGTATGTATTATCTTTTGTTATTACAATTATCTTTACACATTCGAATCACCTAGCATGTAAAACGAAACTTAAGTGATCCTTGAGGTCCTACAAGAATTAATGATTTTCTTCTTCTTCTTCTTCTTTTATTATTTGCAGTAGGTACTCTTACTTTTACGGTCACGGTTTCTTAGAAAAAAAAACACAAGTATCTTATCCAGAGATTTTACAAGCTCCAGTCAGTTAAGATATTTCCGAAGTAAACGTATTAAATTCAATGTAAACTTCCGCTTATTATTTTAGGAAATTTGAAGAGGGTAGCCAGAGGCACGGTGTATGCTTTATTTAATCTTGCTAAATTGCCAACATTCCTACGAGTTAACCTGCGTATATCCAATATTTTACAGCTAAGGTAAAAAGTAAGTTCGTATGAGCAAGTGGACAACTCTGGTAACGGAGTATTTAGGCCGCCTAAAGGCCTCCATCATGGACTTTTAAAGCCAGGGCGGATAATTTAACGTGCCTTTCGATCCGAAGCACGGAAGCGCTTAGCTAATTATGCCACTTACGATAACGCATCCAAGTAGTGACCGCTCAGAACGTTGCTTAACTTAAACGATCTAACAAGCTTCGCTACAAGCGCTTCTGTGCCTTTATCGAAACCATGTTACGTCTTATTGAACAACAGGTGTTATTTTAGTTCCTCTAGTATCCATTATAAAACATATATATAAACGGGTATTTATCATGAATTTTACCTTTAATATTCGCCCGACGTTTCGACCGGATTGCACCAGCCGTGGTCGCGGGAAGACTGGAGTATTAGTATCCCTCTAATTTTGCTAATCGGCGTTTTAAGCGAAAATCATCTTACTGATAGTTTCAACTTCAGCGGTTCCGTGGCCGAGTGGTAAAGGCAGCTTACGAGCAATCGCTTGTATCATCGCGGGTTCAAATCCCAAGTCGCAATTTTAAGTAAGATTTTTCGTTTATAAAAAATAGCTAAGTGGTTGAACACTAAAATATAATTTATTTACAGAAACTAAACTACTACATATTTACATAACTGTACAAAATACAATTATAACCAGTTGAGCCATCTAAGGACCGTTACAAACGATCTATAGGTAGCTCAACTGATCCAAACCACTGCCAGACGGAAGCGTGCCCAATACACTGGCAGCATTGCCGCGCTGGATGGCAATGCTGATCTATTGAGCCAAATAAGTGCCAGCCCATTTAAATAAAATATATAAACTAGCCCAAGTAAACAGGTCTAACTAGCGAACTCCCTAAATTCGGCAATAACGCAGTACGTACTCCCGCAGTGCCATGTAATTCGTAAATTGGCCCACTACAGTTGTAACTAACTTCCCGGTAACTTGTAGCGTCCAATATTACTAAACTTCTATAGTCTGGAACTGTTTGTAGCTGAGGAAATACAGAAAAGCAAGCTCAGGGGCGTTAACGCGAGTTTACCGTAGTATTGGATACTGTCCTCGATACCGAGTATCACAAATGTATGAACATCCAGTGCAGCGCCTCCCCCGGTTACTTGCATGAACTAAAAATTGAATACTTGACATGTGAGCGAGGATAGATTACTACACGTTGGAACAGGCATTAGAATCACCTAGCATGTAAGACGAAACTGAAGTGATCCTTGAGGTCCTACCAGAATAAATGAGTTTCTTTCTTTTTTTTTCTTTCTATCACACTATTTAAAAGTTTAAAAACTTGTTTGAAGTAAATTCGATTTGAATTCAGAAATGAACTCAGAAATCCAGCTTCTACGACAAGTATGTGTTTGTACTTCTGATCAATTTACACTAGTGCTCATATCTCACGGGTGTCGTGTCAAGCACATTCGCACCTAACTTCAGCCGGATTCCGGGCGCGGGCCCTCCGGCCGGGCCCACTGTTGAGGAATCAGGGCCAGACAGATTCGACGTACAAGAATTAGAAGAATATAAAATATTTTTGGTGTTTAACAAGGTGAGATTAGACTCAAAACAATCCGTTCCAACTTTTATTGTGAAATAGTATTTATTTGTTCCATAAAAATGTCATTATTAAATGGTACCTTAAAATTTAACTGTTGTCTTTTCATTGACATAAATGAAACAACGTTTATAAAGCTATGCTCTATTGTCAATAACTTGTGTCTGTTCTTCTGGTACTTACTTACACACTATACACTTGTAGTGACCGCTCAGAACGTTGCTTAACTTCAACGATCTATCAAGAACGTCTTAGCAAGCCTCAGACGTATCGTGAGTACTCGTATCATGAGCCTACTGGACTCCATTGATTCCCACACACCAGCTTTGAATGGAACTTCCAACTTCCAACGGC
Organism: Xanthorhoe designata; assembly: GCA_963582015.1. Classification (NCBI taxonomy): domain Eukaryota; kingdom Metazoa; phylum Arthropoda; class Insecta; order Lepidoptera; family Geometridae; genus Xanthorhoe; species Xanthorhoe designata. The sequence goes on along the minus strand of OY757047.1, from coordinate 10,989,227 downwards.
TTCTTATTATTCATGAGATAAAGTTGTTATTAGCTCGAATTTCTGAATTATGTATTTGTTTTGTAGAAAGGACATGAGAAAGGAACTGGATTTGTTTGTTTAGTAAAGAAAAATATTATATCGGTATAAAATTATGGCCAAAGAAGAGTTACCTAATAAAGGAATAAATAAGATCCAGAGGTCAAAGAGAAAAATGTAGGTTCAATACTTTTGATTGAGATAATGCCTCGACTTTAGATCTAAAGATTGTCATGTCCGATTGTCATCACCAATAAAAAAATAAAAAAAAAATTTAAAAGATTTTGTTTGCTTGTTACGAGTAATATATGAATTTTCACCGGTGAACCAAAAAAACACCAAAAACACGAAAATTCAGCGCATTCAGTCTTTAATAAATATTTTAAGCATTCCTGAAAACTTCTATTGAATGCGTCCATGTGAGCGAGCACAGCTATTCACTGCCCTCCATAAGTTATTCATTTCAAATGAGTTCCAGAAATGTTTGCGACCACTTGTGATTTCATATATTTCATAAGTTCCAGACTACATTTTGAATGGAATTTTAAAACTTGGTTTTGTGAGCGACCTCGGATTTGAGAGTAGCAAAATTCTTATGTTTACTTTCTTCTTGTGTATTACAATTTTTTTAACCGACTTCTAAAAAAGGAGATTTCTCAATTTCTTAATAAAGGGTTAATTTTAAAACACAAGAAAGCTCTGCCCGTAATTTTTCGACTAAAAGCAATAACGTTTGTTCTACGACTTTCCGAAATTTCGTATTTCTGTTTATAAAATATTTATGTTTTTCTATTACGGCCTATACAGAAAGAAAGCTGGAAACTTATAAGCGCTTACCAGCTTTTGACAGCGCTGGTAAGCGCGCAGGAAAATATATGAACACGCGCCGATAAGCTTTGAACGGTGCCGACAAGTTCCCACAAGCTCCAACACGCGCTGGTCAGCGCTGGGCGCTGTCATTTAAAATTTATATACAACTGTGCTTTAACCTGCTTCCTTTGTGTAGAACGGACCAGCGTTGTCAAGCGCCGGTAAGCGCTTATAAGTTTCCAGCTTTCTTTCTGTGTGCGGTCTTTCGAGTTATTGCTCTATGAAATCAATCAACAAAAGTGCATTACCCTCAATGATGCTTCCCAATAATAAAAAAAAGTCATACTTCGGGTAAGACGTTTTTTTACGAATGTTTCCTTGAGGCAAAACTTTATTTATGTATCTAGTGAACAGCAGTTTTCAAGAAAAGTAAGTCGTATTTGCCTTCAATTACTTACGCAAAAATGCCAGAAGCAATATTTAAATCAAATATAAGACTACACAAATTGTATACTTTCGAGTACATTACAATGACAATATTATTGACTCTGATTTTTTTATATTCCATAATCAGCCCGGAGTTTCGGCCTACATTTTTAGATTTTTTTTGTCGGTATCTAAATCGACGATATTTTTACGTGAGTAATTTCCCATGTATGTCAAGTACAACTCACGTTTTTTTTTAATTTCACACTAACTTACTTTATTAATAGAAATATTATCTGCTGTAAAGCATGAAAGAGCTTAATAAACCACAGCTAAAAGTGGTTATAAAACTATCTTCGCAAACTTACATTTTGCATGACACAATGTATTTTTACCGTAGAATAAAATAAAGTTTAACTGACCATGATATTGAGTGGGTCTGTACTGGCAAGGTTCTCATTTTATTTCAGTCTTCGTTGAAACTCGAGTGATTAGATACATTTCGCTTGGATGGCGATAAACCATTCGTCTATTTACCTATTTTTTTTAGAGTAAGTAAGTAAGAGCAAGTGGCCAACTCTGGTGACGGAGTTTTCATGCCGCCTAAAGACTTTCGTCACGGCTGTGTGTCTTATGCATCAATGGACTTTTTGCATCGAAAAGTTTATATGCGCTTTAACACTAGCTTTTAACGGTGAAGGAAAACATCGTGAGGAAACCAGTTAGCTCTCTAATAGCGTCGATGGACTTGCAACCTGTCACGTATGGAAAGATAACTTCTGCAAGATGTGGGCAATAGTGGACACGTACCAAATATGTATTTGGACATACCTCTGACTATTCCATAGACATCATTAAAAGGATCTAAAAAATTGCGTTAAAAGATCTGAAAGAAATGTTTACCGCTCACTGGTATATACAATCGTGATCATATTTCATTTTTCTTTTTATTTCTTCACATTTTCTTTAAACATGCCAATGTGTGTTTAAGTTCCAATATTTAAACGTAGCTTCAATCAAAACGATGTAGATTCTTTTGTGTGTAATTTCTAAAGACTTCAAACACAAAATTTCCTTCCTTATTCAAAGCTATGATCTCTCAAACCTCAAACAGGGGCGTTTCATTTTTGGGTCGGGTATAATAACAGTGGGATGATGGACTATTCGTTAGGTCTGTCTGTCTGTCACACCCGCTGACCTGTCCCTCCTAATGTATAATGTAGGTGATGAAGTGGAGTTTTGTTACAACGAAGATAAATTTCCAAACTTGTGAGGGATTTTTATGAGTAGGTACTCGTATTCGAAAAAAAATATTTTACTAAAGCGTTGTGGATGTTGCTCGCAGATTTTGATGAAAATTGTATAAATATAGACATGCCCTTGGAAAAATACATTAAAATTATGAAATATGATCACGACTGTATCCCAGGGAGCGGTAGACATTTCTTTCAGATCTTTTTAGGCAATTTTTAGATCCTTTTTGAAGATGTCTATGTGGGTAGTCAGAGGTATGTCCAAATACATATTTGGTACATGCCCACATCTTGCAGAAGTTAACTTTCCATACGTGACAGGTTATCCATACGTGAAGCCCAAAAAGAAATACATAGGCTGCATTTAATTAGGGTCCCACGCGTGGAAATCCCGGGGCAGCAGCTAATAATTTAAAATTACTGTTACCGGTAACCTACTTTGAAATATACATCAAATACTAAAGTTCAAACACAATTTAAAACAAATAAACTAATCATAACCACTTGTTTATTCTGCTAGTCATGGCGATGATAATTTGAAGTTTGAAAATTATCATTTCGCTATTTTGATGATTTATAAATACACGCCTATTCCGTGTTCGACGAGCCACACACAAAATATACATTAGTTAAATTATACCTTTTTCTACTAATGTTCAAGATTCAAGATTCTTCAACTCAAGATTCAATAGATTTTCTTGCTACAATTGTGAAACACAATTTTATTAATTACATCCTTTAAAACACGACAGTTTTAAAAACTATTGATTTGACCTTTTTCTAATATTATCAATTTGCTACATAAGTACACTGTACAACAACTTGCAAAGTACCTAAATAAAAATATTATATTTTGATATGCTGCGGCCACACTAACGGGAAATTCCGACGTTTAACGTAAGTGTAGCCACGATTTAACGCTATAATTTGACAACTGATTATTTATTATTCTTATGTTTTTTGTCATAAAATTGACCCCAGCAAAGATTTTTCTAGAACATTATAAACACAAAAAGGTTTTATTCCCCTCAAAGAATCTCAACAGAGCTGTCATGCCCCAACTGACAACGCCCGATGACAGATGGCGTTAAAAAATATTTGCCTGCCTTCAAAAACAGAAGATGCACAAAAATAACTTTTCCCAAGTAAATAATACATCAAAGGGCTAAGTGATTGATGCAGGGGACGGACGGGGTGGGGGGTGAGAAACGTCATTAATCTTACTGGTCACCCCCCCCCCCACAGTCTCAATGTAGGGTACTGATCGCTTGTTTTGATGGCGGGAAACTTGCTTGTTTTCATAGTTTTGGGTTATCTGGTTATGAAAATGATACTTGTAACTTTGTTATGGCTCAGTACTTTTTCATTGAAGACTCTTTAAGAAAGGGTACTTTTTGATGAGATTACGTTCTTACTCAAATAATATTCTTTTATGCCTTTTGAAATAGCATTTCCACTTGTTTTTAGGCGGCTTTTGTTTTTGGTAGTACAGTCAGCGTCAAATTGATATGTGCGTCTAGAGTAGTCAAAATGATCTGAAAAACATAAAATCAATTTGATATAAGCAGTTGGAATCATCATATTGTTGCAAGCTGCTTAGGTATAGGTGCTTGCAACAATATGATGATTCGAACTGCGTATATCAAATTGCTTTTATGTGTTTCAGATTTTGACTATTCTAGACGCACATATCAATTTGACGCTGACTGTACTACATATTTGGATATCTGCCAAATGTATTGTTTGGATATGTTTATAACTACCCTATTATCTTTAAGCATCTTTATAGACTTGTAATCTGTTTTAAATGTCTTCGGGATGTCTAGGGGAAGGAAACGAGTTTATTTATTTATAAATGGATAAACATGTAACTTTAAGCTTGAGTTTGTACGGAAAATACTTAATCAGATATAAATATGAACTAAAAATTAAAAATTAAAAAATTAAATTATTGATTGATTGACTGTATCTCAGGAAGCGGTAAACATTTCTTTCAGATCTTAAGGTGGCCCTTCCCGGTGCGTCTAGCAGGTTTTTGGAAGCTTATACTGAATTTATTTCTCAAAATTTTGATTTTTGGTTTCGATAGAAACCTAGATATAGTGCACAAGTTACCTATTAGTCCAAAAGTTTAAAAGAAAGATCTGTTACAACGGCATAATCACGTACGAGCGTTTGTATGAAAAGTGAGCCGGGTTGACCGCTCTTAATGCAATTTTTAGATCCTTTTTGAAGATGTCTAAGGGGGTAGTCAGAGGTATGTCCAAATTCATATTAGGTACGTGCCCACATTTTGCAAAGTTAACTTTCCATACCCACCTATCCAACCAATGATAAACTTATACTTTATTCGAGTCTAGTTTGAATCTGGAGTAACTTCTTTATTTTTTCCAGTTCGTTCGTTCGTTCGTTCGTTCGTTCGTTCGTTCGTTCGTTCGTATGAGCAAGTGGCCAACTCTGAAAAAAAACACAATTTTTTTTCCAGTCACTATAATGAATGAATCGTATTTTCGAACGCCCTTAAATAAGTGTATAAAATGTAAACTGAAACGCATTGAACACTAAAAAGTACACAAGTCACTCAGCAAGACATAAAAAGACACTTAAATACATTCATTCTTACAGAGACATCAGTTTCACCTAAACTAAAGTAGATCTGGAATTCACATAAATTCATCGTCATTAAACTCTCACACATCTCTTTGTGTCGTTTATTTCGTCTGTCAAAAGCACTTTAGGTTAAAACTCACTAATACTTTAATCGGCTCTTCAACATCTAAATGTTTAACTTTTATTATACTTAGCATGATTATCATTTACAACTCTAAAGCGTCCTTGGAATATGGCATAAATATATAGTCTTACTAAACAATAAAAGAAGTCAAAAAAGCCGCAAGGTTGCGAAAACATAAATTTACAAAGCGACTCTTACTACGACGCATCTAAGTCCAATTTAGCTTGGACAAGCGCTTCGCTCCTGGCGCTCATTTTATTTTATTTTATTTTATTTTATTTTCATGATCATCATTCACCACTCTAAAGCGTCCCTTTAATGTGGCATAAATATAATCATTTTCTAATGATTATCTCTCTAATGACAATTAGTTTGACTCAACAATAAAACAAGTCAAGAAAGCCGTAAAGTCGCGAAAACATAAATTAACAAAGCGACTCTTACTACGCCGCAACTAAGTCCAATTTAGCTTGGACAAGCGCTTCGTTCCTGGCGCTATAGCTGCCTAATCTAGCCATTTCATTCTAAAAAAATGACATAGCAAAACGTTACTCAACAAAAAATGGTACTAACGCGATATCGCGGTGACTACAACTAAAACTAAAACCGCCCGAGTCGCTTTGGAATTTTTATACCTAAACAGCGGAGTGTGCTAAGCCTGTTGTTATTCTGTTTAGTTTAGTGGTAACATGGTAGTGCGTGGCACAAGCCGGGCGAAGCCACAATAAAGAAGAAGAAGAAGATCAGACTATAGTTATCTAGATGGCTTGAATAAACTTAGTCTGTAGGTACATTACTGTTTAAATTTAAAAAAGACGTGTGACACTCGGAGACTGCCGCGGTAAAGCTATTGCATAGCATTTTTTCGGAGTGTTAGATTATTTTCGTTACGGAATTTCTGGATTCGGTCTCCACGCTCAAGGCCCGCGATAGAAGCTATGCAATAGCTTAAAAAAAGGTACAATTTAGTTGTTTAATCAACCTATTTGTAAATAAATGATATAACACAAGTCTGCTACCTTAGGTAGGTCAGTCTTGTTTTAATTTTAGTAAAATAACTTGAAAGGTTAGTAATTACGACCCAATTTGTCCACAGTATTTGTTAAGTCTCTCCTGCTAAGCCGTAGCAACGAGCTTCCGACCTTAAGTTACTAGAACTAAGATGTATTTTCTCATATCATCAGTTATAATTTTATGTAAATATTTACCTTAACCCAGTTTGCTACTTGGCTTACTTTGAGAAACGCCAAAACTAGGGTGGTTATTCGCTATGACCCAACAAAATGTGACGCGACAAAACACGGCATTATTAACGCGCTAAATATAATACGAACGGTGACGAGCTGCGTTTTGTCGCGTTACGTTTTGTTGGGTCATAGCTAATAACTACCCCGATCGTTTGTCGATGAAATAGCTTTTCGACAAAATTGCCTTTCGATTATTCGACAAAATGTATTTCAATTATCAGTATGTCCGTATAACGCGGTTACGAAAAGTGTTTTGTCGCGTTACGTTTTGTTGGGGCATAGCGAATAACCACCCTGTGCTCTTACTTAAGTAGCAATTCGTACATCATACAAACAACTGGAAACTGGATCGGGTACATCCATAAGTACTTATTACGGCTTTTGTTGCTTAGCTGGATAGTCAAAACCACATCCAAAAGCATTCTATGTGTGTGTATGTAAAAAAATAAATAAATACATTATTTAGTTTTCGGTCATATACGGTCA